>APFE031451798.1:113615-168837 GCA_000404065.3 Pinus taeda | reverse complement strand
GCCTTGTAGCCTGAAGAGTTCCTGCCAAAAATTACTGGTGAAGATCGGGTCACGATCAGACACAATAGAAGTGGGCATGCCATGCAATTTGAAGATCTGATCCATGAAATATTGAGTGACCAAAGTCGGTGTAAACGGATCGGGTAGGGCACAAAAGTGAGCATACTTCGAAAGTCTGTCCACAACCACCATGATGACTGACTTGTTTCTGGAATTTGGAAGACTTGTAATGAAATCCATAGAAACCTCCGTCCATATTGATGTTGGGATGGGCAATGGCTGTAATGTGCCTGGTGCTTTGACGGTCTCCCCTCTGTGGCGTTGACATACATCGCATTCTGCTACAAAAGTAAGGATGTCCTTTTTCATGCTTGTCCAAAAAAATGATCTTTTGGTGCGAGCATACATCTTCTGAAAGCCTAAATGTCCTGCAAGGGGGGATGAGTGCAATTCTGCCAAAATGCGACTTTTGAGGCTGGAAGTTGGTGATATTACGACTCTGTCCCTGTAGCGAAGAATCTCATTCTGCCATGAGTAGCCCTTGGTGGGATTTGGATCCGCCTGCAATTGAGAAATGAGTTGGGAGAGCCCAGGATGTGAAAACCATTCCCTGTGAGCCTCTTCAATCCATTCTAGAATGGTAAGGGAAATTGCTAGCAGGGTGCTTTCTTCCTCAAATTGGCGAGATAATGCATCTGCTACCCTATTTTCTTGCCCTTTTTTGTAAACAATCTCATAATCATATCCCAACATTTTGGTGAGCCATTTATTTTGTTTTGGGGAGGATAGGCGTTGCTCCAAAAAATATTTAAGGCTGTGATGGTCTGTGCGGATTTGGAAATGTCGCCCCAGTAAGTAAGGTCGCCAGGTCTCTACTGCATGTAAGATGGCCATCATTTCCTTCTCATAGGTAGATTGACCTAGATTCTTCCCACTTAGTTTTTGGCTTGTGAAGGACAAAGGTCGACCTTCCTGCATTAAAACTACCCCAATACCTGTACCTGAAGCATCACATTCCATGACAAAAGATTTGGTGAAATCCGGTAGTGCTAAGACTGGAGTGGAACACATGGCATTTTTTAGAGCTGTAAATGCCTGTTGTGCATCCTCATTCCAGAAGAATGAATTTTTCTTCAGGAGTTGCGTGAGGGGCTTCGCTATGCGACCATAATTGCGGACGAATTTGCGATAATAGCCTGTGAGACCCAAAAATCCTCTCAGGCTCTTCAAAGTCTTATGTTGAGGCCAATCCTGCATTGCCTGGATGTTTTTGGGGTCCACCTTGACACCTGCACGCCCCACAATGTGGCCCAAATACTCAACTTCTTCCATGCCAAATGAACACTTGGACATCTTAACAAATAATTGATTCTTGCGGAGCAGCTGCAAAAGTAGATCGACATGTTGAAGATGTGCGGTCCAAGTGCAACTATAGATGAGGATGTCATCGAAGAAGACAAGAACGAATTTCCTGAGATATGGTTTGAGAAGATGGTTCATAAGGCTCTGAAAAGTAGATGGGGCATTACAAAGACCGAATGGCATGACCAAGAACTCATAATGGCCTTCATGAGTTCGGAAAGCAGTTTTTGGAATGTCGACTTACTTCATGCGAATTTGGTGGTAGCCTGAGCGAAGATCCAGCTTAGTGAAGCATTGAGCCCCATTGAGTTCATTGAGCAAATCATCAACCACCGGGATGGGGAATTTATCTTTGAATGTCAACTTATTGAGGGCCTTGAAGTTTGGACACATCCGCCATTCCCCATCTTTCTTGAGTACCCTGACCACCGATGATGAATAAGGACTAATGCTGGGACGTATGACCCCTGCTTCCAAAAGTTCCTTGATTATTTTTTCTATTTCATTCTTTTGGGTGAACAGATATCTGTAGGGGCGCACATTTGGGGGTTGGGCCCCAGGAACCAAGATGATGCTATGATCATGTTCCCCTCTTGAGGGTGGAAGCTCATGAGGCTTGTCAAAGACCGGAAGATGGTTATTTAAAATATATTGCATCTCCGGGTGAATTGGCAGAGACTTAGTTTCGACTCCCTGAATGGCATTAAATTGAGCTATAACTCCATGATGTCCCTTTTTTAGCAATTTTTCCATCCTATGCGAGTTGATGATAGAGGGGGCTCCCGCCTGGAGTCGACGGAGTGTATGTGTGGAGTTGTTCTACTTAAAACTCATATATAACTCCTGGAAATCCATTGTGATTGGCCCCAGAGTGCGAAGCCATTCAGCCCCGCACCCACCCATGTGTATTGGAAACATGTGGGTCTTCAACTGATAATCCCCCACTTGAAGTTTGACATTTTCATAACGGCCTTCACATTTCATTGTGCTCCCATCCACAATTTGGACTTGGAAGTTAGAAACTGCTTGTACAAAACAATGCACTGCTTCTGTGACTTTTTGATGGATGAAATTATGTGTACTTCCACTATCAATCAGGACTACTACTGGGCAATGTTTAATAAAACCTCTGATTTTGAGAGTTTGAGGTGAAGAAATCCCTTCCAGAGCATACAATGAAATAACTGGTTCGTCAGGGACATTATCCTTTTGCTTATCTTCTTCTACGGTTGCCTCAGGTTCCTCAAGTAGTGGATCTTCCTTCGATGAGCTGTAATCAGTGGCATCAATTTGAAAAAAATTGGGCTCCTTGCATTTGTGACCTGGGGAGTATTTTTCATCACAGTAGTAACATAATCCCTGCTTTCTTCTTTCAACCATTTCTACTGGTGACACCTTTTGAACCTTAAGTGTTTGAGTTGCGCTATGAGCCTGTGTGGTGCAACCCTTTACGGTGAAATTTGGGCGGGTGGCCAGGGTTGCTAACGCACATTCCACGTTACGAGCTACCGTGCAAGCCTCAATCCATGTGGGAGGGTGGTGCAGTTGGACGTGGGATTTTATGGCCTCTTTAAGACCGATGATAAAACATTCCGTGTAAAACACATTTGAGAGACCCCTAGTGCGGAAGGCTAAGGCTTCAAAGTCTGTAATATATTCATCCACTGTGCCCGTCTGTCGGAGCTTAGTAAGACGACCCAAAAAAGAAGATTCCTGGTCAAAGCGATCTGTAAAAGCTTTTTTGAATTTGTCCCAAGTCCTAAAAGCTGTATTGCAACGTTGATTCCATTCCCACCATTGCCACCTTTCATTATCCAAGTACATGCTCCCCACCATAAGCTGAGTCTCATCATCTAGGATGTTATTCAAATTGAAATACTGCTCCATTTGTGCTATCCATGCCGCTGGGTGAGAACCATCAAATTTATGCATATCCAATTTGGGAGGTCTCGGATGGGATTGTTGTTTTTGGGAGCCCCAGAGGTGAGGAGAATGACTAGACTCACCCTCACTGTGTCCATTTCCAATATTCTCTTCCTCATGGGCTACCTCCTTGCCCTTCTAGATTGCGTTCGGGACTAATACTGTTAGATTGTCAAGCTGAAATTGGATGGATTGCAAGATTTGTTCAAGTTTGTCCATCCTCTCATTGGCCATCGCTTGGGCTCTAGTTGCTACCATGCACCGACCTTATGCTTCTTAAAATTTGGGACTACCAAAAATTTTTTTCACTAAGAATTGAATGGTACCACTGTGCTCAGCTCGTCGTCCTGATTCAGAAAACTCCTAACGGAGTTTTACTCCTTCCTTAGAATACTGCAGTCGCCGAATCCTCAAAATGTTAATGTTGTCAAAAGTCCTGCGAAAATCATGCTCCGGTATAGGAACCCCACACAACTACTCAGATCAGGTGGATCTGAGAGATCTGAATGGTGGAATAGATTGTTGTTGCGGATCTGATGGATCTAATAGATCAGACTGATGTCTGTTGCTGCTGCACCCCTTTACAGGAGTGAATCCGGTCGAGATGATGCGTGATCCCAAGATAAAGAGAGTTATGGTCTCCAGGAGTGTCAGGTGCTACATAATGCAATATACATAAGGGTCTGATAGTAGTACTCGGCGCAATGTTTCAGGGCTCTAACTAAGGAGGATCAACCGTACCCTTAGCCCTACAACCCGACTACCCTATCGTACGGGCGAGTAATCTCTCCAAGTGCTATTCTCAGTGTACTGTAGCAGCAAGACGACCGATTGTTTATCTATGGCTAGGTTGCAGAGGAGCTAGGGGGCTTCCGATATACCTAGAAGGTACGTGGAAGACAGTCCGTATGCGGTTCTGTCTAATGCGCTACTACTCGAAGGGGTAGCCACAGGGGTTACAAGGGAGTCCAACTAGCGTGATCACTTCTTGTATTTCCTGCGTGCATGCCTCCCCAAATCCACAGGTTTATGCGCTCAACGACAGATCTTGTGGTTTAAAGACGCCGGAACACGTCTGTAGCCAAAACTTTTTTGCTAAGAAATGGAGATCCCACCGGCCCTGGAAAGAGCTCTGATACCACTTGTTATGATTTTAACCTGCAAAAGATACCCAAATACAGAATATGCGAAGAAAAATACCCAGAACATAGAATAGTGAGAGTCAACAGCAAATACTTTATTATTCAGAAGCAATGTTCACTGGCCTCTTTGAGGGGGCAACCTCCAATAGAGAAAAGCTCGATTCAAAAATAAGACACACGATGCTCCTCGCAGGGAGTCTCTATCCTTTATATATGACTCATATATGTAATACCATGGATCAATACCATGAGTTTTATTAATACCATCTACCTAATACTAGGCCCATTTGCAACTAACTGTGGTCTCAGGTTAACCACTTACAATTATTAATATGGGCTTTATTGACTCTTTATTATGACGTGATCCCACTACATAAATAAGGGGGTTAGGGTGGGACCCTAACAATTTCAACATGTAGAGGCTTTAGATTATGGCATAAATTTACTCATATTTGAATTTTATATCATAATTATCAAATTTGTGATTAAAAAAAGAAACTCATTTAAACTACTTGATACCCAATCCAACAAATAAAATATCTTATTCATAAATTAAGCAAAGTCTTTTAGTAGAAATCACATAAGAGAAATTTTTGGCCGATGCATTTCGAACCAATAAGTGTGGTTCATCATCAGGACCAGATGAACCACACAAAATAAAATAAATCTTATTAATATTTATTTAAAGCAATATTATTAAATTAATTTTGATAATAAAATGTCAACGAACTTCAAACATATTACCTTCAACTAAACATGTAAATAAGCATCAAACAAAATTCAAACAAACAATAAACATGCATATCATCATCAAACATACATCACTTAACATTAGATTATATAAATATTCTCTTTTGAAGCAAATGAAGTGAAGAGATGATTGTAAAAGCACATCACCTTGTGGCTGATCAAGTAGATTTCTATTTCCCCTAATAGACAACCTATTGGATCAATTACAAGCCAAGCACTTCACCAAATTGGACTCAGATTAGTTACCATCAAGTGAGTGAAAGAAGAAGACACTTGGAAGAAAACTTACACAGTGCGATAGGGACTTAATTATGAATGGTTATTTATGACGATTGGTTTATGGATTGCATTGATTATGTTTATGCATGTTTGATGAAACATATGATGCATCCATTTATTGATTATTTTGTAATAGTGTGTTCAGATGACATTTTATTTTTTATATTCGAAATTGGGCAAGACCACTTTGAGTATTGTTTCTATTGGAAACCAAGAAAATAATTGAAGGGGGGTGAATTAGTAGTTTATAATTTTTACAATTATACCCAATCAATCACATTTAAAAAATTAACAATGAGCCAATCAAATAAAGTTTGAACACAAGAATTTTACATGGAAACCCATATGGGAGAAAACCACAAATTATTTTTAATTATGATGTAAATGCAAGCACCAACCCCATATTACATCAAGTTATGTAGGCACCAACCTACTAGAGGATCCAACAGACTTTTCTTTCCAAGCACCCACTTGTTGGAAGCACCAACTCCAATACTTGTAGGCACCAACCTGTTGGAGGCACTATTGTGCTATGCAACAACCACCCCATTTATTTATATATAAATGTCTTAGGAAATTATTGTATAAATAAATGGGGACCCTTAAAAATTTTAAAAACTTAGGAAAATAGCATAATTTAAGTTTTTTTAAAGAATAAGTTTGATTTTTGAATAAGCATATCCAGTCAGCCTCAAACAAAGTGTGCCTTCAAGAAAATCCTAACCATATTGCATATCGCAAAGTCTCAAAGACACTTTGTTTCTACCCTTTCGAAACTTGAGATGTGATAAGAGATAGGCCCCAAGAACCTAGCATGTCTATTCCTTAAAAGGCTTAAGTATTAACAAAATCACTTGATGGTGGAACTTGCTCGCATCGCAATATTATAATGAAAATGATATATGAAAAGGTTGAGGAACACTCCCACTGCAAAATGCGATAAGTTAACCGGACCCGATAAAACAATAAACATAGTATATAAACATATTGTGTCCAGTTAAATCGCAGATTATAGCAAAAGCTCCATGCTTGTTTCACTTTTGATTCCCCCGATTGCGATAAAGTTATTTCTTAAAAGGCTCGCGTAAAGAAAATCATAAGACTTAATAATGAAAAAACATAAGCCACGCTTGTTAATAATCCATTAGGCTCGATATAACACCATGTCATGTCTTTCGATTTCGCAATTGCGAAAATCCCTTGGCCATATCCATTCTCCGCTACTCTCAAAACCTCCAATTGTGATATTGCAATTATTGTATCGCACATCTCTCATACCCAACGAACTGATATAGTAATAAAGCTATCGCATATCGGGAAAGTACATGAAAATAAGTCTTATTTACTGTTTGAAAAGGTCTCCGCGATGCGATATATTAATGGATAATAAATAACCACACAAAGCCATGATTATGGTTATTTAAGAATTCTAACGGTATTTATGATTTAAAAGCCCAAGATGATTTGATGGCCTGTATAGATTGATTCAAATTTAAACTCTCCTTTTCATCATTTCAAGACTTGTCTGTTTATATGTTTCCGCATTTCATAGCTATTTCTCTTCATTTCTCTGTGCTCTCAATTCGTAGGTTTAGCCCGCGAAAGAATTGTGTAACAAGATGACTAAGTTGAAGAAAGGAAAGAAAACTATGGAGGCTTCACAATATTCAACTTCAGATGTAACATAAATTTCCCCATTGTTCTTAGATATGACATGCACAATTGACAATGATACTTCCTCATAGGAAATCATGTACTAGTTGCTGGAGAGCGAGGGTCCTAAGATAATTCAAAGAGTAGCAACAACAGACGATACTACCTCTTTTGAAGCCTCCCACTTTAAAGCTTCCAGCTCTTTTCTCCGTAGAATTATTGTTAGGCCCAAAATTTTGCCTTACACTGATATGGTAAAATGGATAGTTGAGAATATTAACATTATTAATCGGACGTTTCAGACTTCAAGGAAAAAAATTATAGGGTCCTTCACATCAGAAGACTTGAAGATAATGTATCATGTACCAAACCCACAGAAGGTATATTATAAAGCCTTTCTTGAGAAATTTGCAAGTGAAAATGATGTGTTGTCATACCCAATTAAAAATAGAGGTCCAATTTTAACAAACACAAGCATGAGAAATTAGGTATGTATTCTATATCGTCTCTTGTTGCTCCCTACTCTAATATCACAACTATGATGTGTAGATTGTTTGGGTATGTGATACAACTAAGTTATTTGTTGAGTGGGTTCCCCTAATTGATGCTACAATAAATTATTTTATAATGGATTGGGGCGTTATCCTGTCTAATAATATTGCTTCCCAAATCCTAGAGTTTAGACAACACATATATGTCACCACTAGAACAGTCCCACCATTTTTCATGAGTGCCTACATTATGGATGCAGTCTGTTTCACTACCAATTTTCCCACCATGGGATGGAAATGGACTATTAAAGATCCCACCACCATCGATATATACCACAAAATACTGTGGGAATCCAATTTCCACACCCATTTCTACAAGATTTTCCAAGGAGTTATGCTACCCATCCACTAAGTTGTTTTTGACAAAAGGGAATCAAGGTTGTTTGATGAGGCCAAAATTGATTTTTTACCAATAGGTAGGTCGTTTGGAGAAGAAACATTTAATTATTCCTGAGTCTATGGAATCTTAGCACCTCCCCATGTTCTCCCGTGGTATGTACAAGATAAACTGCTTGATATGGATATTTCCTACCAAACTGTAGGGGATGGGTTAACCAAGACCCTAAAAGAATCTAAGAAGTCTGTTTGGCCTTCCTTTCCCCTCCAATGTGGTGTTTATGCATTACACGATTTAGAGCATGCTGCGGTTGAAATCAATCATATTACATATTTAAAACTTGTCACCATTCTTAGCAGACAGTTTGACCCTAATAAAGTTGCACAAAACTTCATTGCTCAAGTGAAAATTATACAGTTTAGCCATGAGGATGATGATTACAACGACTTGTTTGAGTTTGTTGAGTTGTTTTCACAAGTACAACATTTTTCTATTTTGAGATTGAATCCACAAATCTAGCTCAATTCCACCAATACAGGAGGAAAATGCTACAAAATGTCCCCTTGGATCTATTAAAGATCCCTCAGCCAATTGTTCAAGAGGAGTAGGGCTTAGAGCAGACTTCAAGGAAAAAATTGGCACAAGGCTCAAAACATAGTTCAGAGCATGAGTCAGAAAAGGGCTTAGGGCACAACTCAGAGAAGATCCGAGAGAAGAGTCTAGAAAAGGACACTGAGAAGAAAATAGAAAAAATTTCAAAGGAGAGAGAAGGGGGATATGTGTCCATATAATTACATACAGATGAATATCCTTTCAAAAATCAGTTGGATGAGGCATGGAAACAATTTGATTAATGACTTAGAAGACAATAAGGGGAAAAATATATTGAAATGGAAACAACATTCAACACACCCCAAAACACTGGACAAAGCTTGCTTACTAGAAAATTTGTCACTACAAAAAAGTTGAGATCATACCGACCTTCCCTTCATCTGAAATCATTCTCGGGGTGGAATAAATCCCTCCTTTTGATGTCTTTTACAGTCCCAAGCATCGGGCTATAATAAAAAGACAAAGGAAAAGGACGAGAACAGAAAATTCATCAGTAATAATCTCGGACAATGAACCTATGGATGTAGTATGGAAGGATACCCCCATGGATCCTTTAGAAAAGTTGACAAAATTATCATAGTTTTCAGGTGCTTATGCATCTGCCACTACTAACAAGGCAGTTGAATTCAGGTAACTAGTAAGAGAGAAAGAAGAGAGAATCCAACATCTAGAGCAACAATTGGCATAATAAAGAAAAAATGTTGATCATCAAATGAAAAGTCAAATGTCCCAAGTACAACAGAGCTTTGACCAATTGAAGCTCTAGTCTCAAGCAAAAAAAAGTGCTAATGATGTTCATATACAATAGCTACAATTTTCACTAGACTAGTTGAAGGATAGTACTAAGGTTGAAATTTTTATAAAGGAAGCATTATAGCTCAATTATTTATTATCAAAGCAACAAGAAACATTCTGTCAAAAGCTATTTATCATCAATCCAATGTATAATACAAGTGATTCATTGGTGAATCAAGCATATGATTTGAGGGTGACTTTTAATGATATTGATGATAAGATCTCAAGATATATAACATGGAATGATTCTCCAGAGGGAAGAGCGATCAATCTTCCTAGGATAGAGGAATCTCATAAAGAAATCCTCTTTATCGATTGGGAAATTCAACTAATGCAGGTAGAAATATTAGTTTCAGAGCGATTGATGCTGCAAATAAAATCATTGAAACCATCAATGATTATTTTCATAATGCTAATTTGATACAAGAATTCCCACCTGGGAGCCTCCCTGATATTAGAGTCCTGGAAAAAAATGGCAAGAAATCTCAAAAGTGAGGGAAGAGGAGATTAAATAGCTGACCAAACTAGATTGGGATGTATATGGGAGATATCTGGTGAAGCCACATAGTCAATGGCTAATGCTACACTGCCTCGTTGACTCATCCACACACATGCTTCCTACTCTTTCAAATGCAATGTATACAGGAAAATTGCACATGAGGGCAGGTCAGCCTCCTTAATTCAAGACGATGATGGATATCTATGACATCGGACAAAGAATGAAAGAGTAGACACCATTTCACTCTGAAGCTCGTCATTACAACATTTTATACTTTTGTATTTTTGTCACTTATTTTAAGGAGAGTTGTTTAAACTTCCTCAGAAATTTCATGTAATATCTACTTTTTGTACTTTATTTTTATTATATAAACCCTTTCATGTTTATGAAGAAAGAGTCCCCAATTTTATAAAGAGATTATTTAAAAGCTTACAGTTTTGTACTTTTAAAGTTGATCTTAGTAGAATGGCTAGATTAGAGTCCTAAAGTTTTGTGAAGAAGGCTTTTGGAAGCATTCACTTTTGTACTTTTGAAACCATCTTAATGAAAAAGGTTGGACTCGAGCTATTTACTTCATGAGCATAGTTATATGCATCAGGTACTTCTATCATTTATGTTTATTCATTTATAAATTGATAGTCATTTATTTTATTCACTTCTGAACATGCTTGAATTGTCATCCTTTAATACATAGATAAGAAAATGTTTGAACGATATTTGATGTGATATATTTCTTATCAATTATTATGATTAACTATTTAATCAAAATAATTATTTCAAAAGCTTTTGATTTTTGTTAGTGTTTGATCAATATTCATTATCTTACACTAAAGATAATCATTTTAGATCGCATAAGTATAAGTAAAATGCTGAGTAATAAGTAGATAGTATAAATATACATGTCTTCCAGTTGAAAAGCACCCCATCTATCACTTAGTTTTTAGTCATCACACCCTATCCATCCTATCACATTTTTATTGGTAAATTGGTCCCACTATATCCAGTCAAAGCCACTAATCCAAATGGATAAGGGACAATATTCAAGTCCCTGACCGGGTGGTTTTCCCCCATGTTGTTGCAGTGATTTTCGAGGTTTCAACATTTTGGCGCTAGAAGGAGGGCCTCGACTATGAATGGAAAAGATAACTCAATCTAAATTAACAAGCCATTCCAAGAGCCACTCCCCCTCAAGATCACCTCCAACTTCTAAATCCTCATCTAAAACTCCTATTTCTGAATCAGAAGTTGAGAAGTCACCTCCGAAATGTCCTAGTATATTTTTATTGTGGCCACAACCACCCCCCTATTAAAACCTACTCTGGTGGCGAATTTGAATGGGTCCCCTAGAAGTTTGATCTTTCATTTCTCCAAATGATAACTCTTCGAATGATCTGTTTTTATCCCAGGGATTTTAACTCTCTGCTGAGTCAAATCTTTAACTCTTAATGGTTAAGACCCCCCCTAAATAAATCTTTGCAGCTTCATTCATTTATAACCCAATCTAGCCCTTCATTCATATCTTTCATCAGGACTTTTTCAATCCTCATAAACCTTCATGGTGCTCTATGCCTACACATATAACCAATGCCCACTCTTTACTGTGGTTGTATGTGGACTAAACCCACAAAACCTTCTATCGTGCCTTTATTTCTATTATAACACTTTTGTAATAGAAATACTTTGCAAACATATTTAATTTACCTTTTCTACGCTTTTTGGGTCTTTATACATTTCTCGATGCCTACCTTATCGCTATCACAATCTCTCAATTTCCGCGGTTACACTGTGCCTTCCTCTTTTGCATTCGATAAGCGAGGACCTTCCAGACTTCAAATGCAATTAACCACATCCATATCCTTTCGGGTCTGCCGTTACATCACTTATCGCAATCTCTTGTCCGCTCCTCCATCATAAATCGCAATCAGCAGAACCCAAGGTTAATACACAAGGCGTTCCGTGATATGGTAAACCCGCCGGGATTATTAAAGAACAACACATATGATTTCCGGTCTGGAGCCCATCGCAAATCACAATCAGTGGAATTCAAAGCTTATACATAAGGTGTGATGCGATACAACGGACCCGACGGGACTATTAAGCATAACACATATGAATTCGGGTCCGCTCCCCAATCACAAATTGCAATCGGCGAAACCTTACTTAAGCTTACTCAGGCTTACGCTTGTTCCCTCTCTCAGCTCCCCATCTTTCAATCTTTACCTCTGACAACTAAAAGAAAGTCAAGGGTCTTTCCAATAAGTGAAGAGACATCTACAACCCCCTTCTCTTGAAGATATTGTGCTAGAGTCTTTGCAAAGTATCGACACTCCTTGGGAGGAAATTCCTTAGGATCCCCCCTCTAAAGGTAATCCCTGGCCTGATTTGGAAAATCCTAACAAAGAAACCTTCAACCAGAACCTCCCTATCCATAATATGGCTAGCGTTCCCCCTCCAGGTGGGAATCCGCCTCCACTGCCCCCTCTGGGTGGGAATCCAACTCTACTGCCTCCTCTAGTTGGGAATCAACCCCCACCTCCTCCAGGAGCACTCCCTTCCTGGCTTGCACAGGATTCCGTAGTGATACCTGGGCAGCAGCATGCCTTACCCAAGAATGCAGAAAGAGTATTGCCTAAATTCGACCCTGAGTAGGGAGACACTGTTGATAACCATATTCACTCTTTCTTCCTAGCCATGCGCATGTTTTGGGTAGCTGATGAAGATGCAGTATGTTGCTTATTCCATTTTACTCTGATTACTGCAGCCTCCTCATGGTACTTTAGCTTGAGAATAGGATCGATCACCTCATGGGGTACCTTTCAGCAGGCCTTCTTAGACAGGTTTAGCGATGATAAGATGCCCATGGCCTTAATTTTAGAACTATCCCATTTGAAAGTGCAAGCCAAAGAAAATGTCAAGGATTTTAACATCCGGTTCAAAACTTTTCTCAATAGAATCTCAGCTAACACTATACCTACTGATGAGGTGCTCATGGAATTCTACATCACTGCTCTCCCTGTCCCTACCGGGATGTGGGTCAAGAGGAGTAACACACAAACCTTACAAGGTGCTATCGATGAAGTAGTAAAAGTCGAGAATGAAATGATTAGTCTCACAACATGTCATCATACAACCGAAGAAAAGAAATCCTCTCAGTCATCCAAGAAGAATAATGGGAGTGATAACGAAGTGGCTGAGATCAAAGAAAAGGATACCACAGATGTGGAAGGTTTGCATCGGATCATTGAGAAATTGACGAACACAGTCATTGATATGAAAAGGAATTCTAGAGAGAGTACAAATGGGAATGGAGAAGATTATAACAACAGAAAATCCTTCAAACCTTTCTATCATAAAAAGATTGAAGGTGGTCATGGCCAACTTGCGTTGCCTGCTCCACCCAACGAAGGGAATTTAAATACGTAAGAGCTAGCTCTTATCATATCACTCCTTACCAAATAAGAACCTATAGTGGAACCAGAGCTATAACAAGAAAATGAAGAAGAATACTAAGTAGAAGAGCCCTTGGACGAGGAATCTCAAATCAATGTACTATGGGATTTCTATACAAATGAGAACGATGATGACGAAGGAGATAGTACGACAGAAATCCACACTAATGAAATCCACACATGAAGTAAAGGGCCACTTGTGGGCGTGATGAAGCCTATAGACCAGGCAAAGAAAGATGTTCGCCTTTTGAAGGCATCTACTCTCAAAGTTCCTTTTGAGAAGGGTAGAATCAGTGGTGATTCCAAGAGTACTGCAGTTGTGAACTGTCCACAGAAATATAATACATCTCCAAATGCAACGAAGGCGACTCAAAATGGTAAACACCCAGCTAATAATGGAAAAACATGTATGTTTACTCCACCCTACCCTGTTTATAACATTTATTACAACATTGTCAATGATCTTAAGAAATATCGAGCTAATATCACATACTTTGATTTGTTAAAGTTAACGCAACAAAGAGATCTGCTTTTGAAAGCTATGAATGAATGGAATTGCAAATCTCCCACCAATCCGAGTAGCCAAACCAAGATGTCAGCATCTAGACCTGTTAGTACCCCCAGTATGGCCCGAACACCATCAACCATGGAAGCCACTCTGTCAAAAATGAATCAAACGCCTCAAGATGTTAGTGCAGCCATGATAGGAAGGAAATCAAAATCCATGACTCCGCCTTTCCTTATCACATTTGAAATCTTCAACATGAAGGTATACAATTTCCTGGTAGATTTCAGTGCCTCATCCATTGTTATGCCTTACACTGTTTTTAAAAGACTTCATGCAATACTGAGAAAATTGGAACTCGAAATATGCAACTGGACAAAACAAATGTGAAATTAATTGGAGAATTGAAAGATGTGTTGATTCGGATGGCTTCCAAACCACAGTACACACAAGTCATTGACATAGTGGTAGTCGACATACTCAAGGCATATGGAATGCTGCTTAGTAGGGGCAGGTCAGCAAATCTGAATGGGTATTTCTCAATTGATTGGTCCCATCTCTTGTTGCCTCAGAAGGGAAAAGGTGATATACTGAGAATTAATCGATAAAGATACATGAAGTGTGTAGTGACATAACTAAATGACCCCAATGAACTTATAATGTTTACCAACTCTATCATTGAGAATTATAGTTTCGATGTTTGTGCCGCAAAAACTTGTTTTGGAGAATTCCATGCAGAGATAGTTGAAGAAACTGTAATAAACACATAGTTAGAAGCTCTCCCCCGTAGTCCGACTGATGAGCTACCCTGTAATATGGTAGATGATAGGGCCAATTTCATAGAAGAAAGTTCATTTGATATAACATCAGATTCTATGTTTTGGACACTCTACTTTGATGGCTCTAATTTCCTTGAAGGTGCAGGTGATGGAAGCATTCTCATTGACCCACAAGGGAACCAACATCTGATGGCCAGCCGATTGGAGTTAGCGTGCACCAACAACACGACATACTATGAAGGCTTGCTACAGGGTCTAAAAAAAGGTATTGATATGAAGGTAAAAAATCTTAAAGTTTTTGGTGACTCACAGATAATTGTGGACTAGGTAAGGAAAAGGATACAATGAAATTCGCCACACCTGGTAATATACAAACATGAGGTATGAAGCTTAATTGACAGTTTTGATTCTTTCAATATCACATACATACCTCGAAGCCAAAGCCGAGATGCTGATCTGATGGCTGGTATGGCTGCGAAACTTTTGCCTGATCTTAGATTAAACAATAATCAATATTATGTTGAATTGATTTTCAGACCATCCATGCCTAATAACATCTCGAATTGGTAGGTGTTTGAAGATGATGAGCAAATCCTTGAGTTCTTGCATTGCGAAAAAACATTCAAAAATGCAATCATTGATGAAAAAGAGCATGACAAACTTATGAACGGGAGTGAAGGTCAGGAAAATGCCCAATATAATCCCCAAGTTAGTTGTCAAGATGGAGCACTTTTATGACTTGCATGATCAATTTAAGAAACCGACTAACTGCAAAACACATAGCTCATCCATGAAGTATGAGTCGGTCAACCTTGGAACCGAAGAAGACCCATAAAGTGTTAATTTGGCTTGGGATGCTCTCCACAAGAAAAGGATGCATTTGTTAAGCTATTCAAAGAGTATAAGGACGTCTTTGCATGGACATATGGTGACTTAAAAACCTTCGATGCTGACATTATGCAACATGTAATGCCTTTGGAAAAGAATGTCAAGCCCTACCAACAAAAGCTTCGCAAGATGCATCCAAGCTTGGAACTGTTGGTGAAGAAATAATTAAACAAAATGTTGGATGCCAAAATAATTTTTCCTGTCTGGCACACCCATTGGGCAGCCAATCTCATGCTAGTAAGAAATAAAAATGGAGACATCACGTTATGTATCGATTTCAGAAACCTGAACAAAGCATCGCAGAAAGATAACTATCCTGTCCCTTCTATGGAACACATTCTTCAATGCATTTCTGGGTCTGAAATGTTGTCCCTATTGGATGGGTTTTCGGGATATAATCAAGTGTTGGTGGAAAATGGAGATTAGATTAAGACAAACTTCAACACTAAATGGGGCACTTATGCATATCGCAAAATTCCATTTGTAATTATTAATGCGGGAGCCACATTTCAGAGAGCTATGGACATAGCTTTCCGAGGATTGATTAACATATCAGTAGTGGTTTACATGGATGACATTGCTGTGTATTCATATCACAAAAGGGATCATATTTATCACCTGAAACAGAGTTTCGAAGGATGCTGAAGGTACGGAATGTCATCGAATCCCAAGAAGAGCGTTTTCATAGTTACGGAAGGGAAACTACTGGGTCATATCCTCACTAAAGAAGGGGTTATTATTGATCCTGAAAGAATAGAGACCATCATGAGAATAAAACCCCCCACAAGTAAAAGGGCAATGCAATATTTTTTCAGGAAAATTAATTTCGTTAGGAAATTTTGTTTCAGGTTTCGTTGAAATAGTGCATCCCATTCAGCTAATGATGAAGAAAGATGTTGTGTATAGGTGGAGCAATGAAGCTAAGAGATCATTTCAGTGAATTAAGGAGGCCATCACAAAAGCTCCCATGTTGGTTAGCCCCAATTTTGACAAGGAATTCCTCCTGTACACTTTCACTTCAGACATTTCATATGCCACAATACTCACCC
Source organism: Pinus taeda (assembly GCA_000404065.3). Classification (NCBI taxonomy): domain Eukaryota; kingdom Viridiplantae; phylum Streptophyta; class Pinopsida; order Pinales; family Pinaceae; genus Pinus; species Pinus taeda. The sequence continues at coordinate 152,264 of APFE031451798.1, read as the reverse complement.
AAAAAAATGACAACAACGATGAAGTCCCTATTTCTTATATGAGCTCTAATGTTCAAGGAGTAGAACTGAACTACCCTGACATGGAGAAACAAGGTTTTGCAGGCCGTCAAACATTTCCACCCTTATTTATTAAAGGCCAAGACTAAAGTAATCGTCCCCCACCCTACTGTAAGATCCCTCTTTGTGTAGAGGGAGATGGGGGAACAGAGAGGTAATTGGATAATTGCTCTTCAAGAATACGACCTCGAGATTAAGCCTACAAACATAGTTTGAGGGCAGGGATTGTGTAAGCTTGCGACAAAAGCCTTGGAAAATAAAGAGGGGGTGTCAGAAGAACCAGAAGCGCAGAGAACACAAGATGCGCAAGTAGAGTTCAGGGAGGAGCCCAGATGGACTTGTCAGCCTTGTTGGCATTTGGCCCAAAAAATGGATCCAAAACACTCCTGAAGTCTTCAAGAGTTGATTGAGATCCTCCCAAGATCGAAACAATCATATGCCAAAGGCCCTTAAAAGGGAGGAAATATGCTATCGAAAGGCTAAAATACTCCAAAATAGTGAAAAAACAGAGTATTGTAGGTGCAAATAGAGCATCGCACAACTGCCATTAGATCTGGCTGATCAACAGCCTAGATCTAACCAGCTAAATCGCAATCGGCCAAGCTGAAGGGACAATTAATCGGCAAGGCACATCATCAATCGTGGTGGTGGAGAGTGTAATCTATAAGGCCCCGACATTGAGCGATCAACGATTGCGATTGGATTTCATCACTACATTGCAACATAACATTACCAAGGGTCTGGGGGCCCATATCGCATCGCAGGTTCACAATCGGCAGGAATATATCATGTGTTATATGAATACCATTGGTTATTTGTGTTATGCGATTGCGATTAGATCACATCGCAAGATCACATCAGATTATTGAGAAGGATTAGGGCCTCTATACAAATGGTAATGCCGATTGCGTGAGTCCTGAACCCAAAAGGGTTCGGGAATGAAAGCCATAAGATTTGAAGTCCGGAGGGAGGTCAATTTTCATGTATATCCCGTGTTTTTAAGTATTTCAAAATACAAGGGGAACAAAGGGACCAAGCCAGCCGCGATAGATGACAGCGACCTAGGGGGCAGAAACGATGAGAGAATAGGCCATGCTTAAGGAATTTTGAGCTCTGAAAAGAAAAAAGAAGGGCAGGATTTACACAGTTGCAGTGTTTTATGTATGAAATAGAAAACATTCATGGTTATCATTTGAAAGGGATTGTTGCAGGGATTTCATAGGCTCAATAGCCACTCCATTTACAAGATCATGTGGCCAACCATCCTTAGAAGCATTGTGTAGAAATGTTTACATGCCAGAAGAGGGATTCGACCGGGATACAATGGTCGGTGGACAAATCCCAAAAAGGGAAAGAGAGGGGCCACAACACGCTGGAACCCGAATCAAATGAGATCATGGAGCATCGACGGTCTAGCCAACGCAACAACCATCTTAACAAACATTATGGGGCATCTCTAACACGAGAGAGCTCCCAGGCATCACAGTAAGTTGCCCAAAATATTTGAATATGGTTAGTCTTATGTCAGAAGAAGAAACCTGCGAATCATGTTGTCCACTAAGGGAATCAAATGGTTAAACAAGACATAGGGATAGATTAAGACACCTGAAGCCTCAAAAGGCTTAGGACCATTGTAAATGAGCTATAAATAGTTGAAAACAAGATGAAATAAGGGTTCAACTTTTGGATACTATTCCTCCTTTGTTCCTTCAAGCTTCTCATCTGCATTCTTTAGTAATACAAGCTTCTTTTGCTGTTATATGTTCAATGTCCATTTCTCTTCTATTCTATGCTTGCACTGGAACAATTCATTTAGGTTTTCTTCGTGTTTAAGTTCAGATAATTGTCATCTTATCTCTACTTTGATATGTTAGATTTGCAAGTTTCTTTGCTACCTGTAGCTAGCCATTTATACGTGTTATTATATATGCATTTTCTAGTATAGTCAGTAAGTTAATTTGCTTCCTGTAGCTAGCCACTCATATATGTTCATGTATGCAATCTGCTGGTATGTCAGTATTCTCCATTTATCCATTAAATCTACAAACTATTGAGCATTTTTGGTCTAAAGCCTTGTGTTATTGAGGGTGTTCATGCATGTCTTGAGTGAGAGTAGAGCTGAAACGATTATCTAACTTGATCCAAACCATCATTTATTCCAATAGTTCAGAGAACAATTTTGAAGATTTCATGTTACTAGGCATCTCCGATATACAACCTAGGAGAGTTTCTTGGAGTGCTAATAGGACTAATGAAATGCTGATGTGTGAGCGCGAAATGTTGGAAGTCCCTTTGGTCTCTGAGTCATGGTATTATGACATACGCTTTTATCTAACATGAGGATCATGTCCTGAGCACATGGATGCATCACGAAGGAGGGCGCTCAGATTAAAATCTAATCAGTATCACTTGGCCAATGACATATTACACAAAAAAAATTATGATGGAGTTTGGCTAAGGTGTTTGGAAAAGGATGACGTTGATCATATTTTGAAAGAAATGCATGACGACCCAGTAGGTGGTTACTATGGCGAAGAGACCACTGCTCACAAAATATTAAGAGTTGAGTATTATTTGCCCACAATGTTCAGAGACTTGCACACCTACGCTCGGAAATGAAGGGTGTGTCAAACTGCAAAAGGGCGAGTCCAGTCGCTCCCCTCAGGCCCGTTCCAACAATGGGGCCTAGATGTCATAGGTGAGATCACTTCGAACTCTTCACATCAGCATAAGTATATACTCATGGCAACCGACTACTTCACCAGATGGATTGAATCCATCCTGCTTTGGAAGGTTGACGAAGACAAGGTAATATCTTTTATTGAGAAATTTATTATCAACAGGTTTGGCATCCCTGACGCTCTCATATTTGATAATGCTTCTTACTTTTCATCACTAAAATTGATTGAATTTTCTATCGATAAAAAAATTCACATAAGGTATGCATCAAACTATTACCCCCAAGGAAATGGAGTTGCAGAGTCCTAAAAAAAACCTCATCCACATAATCCGTAAATCTGTCGCCGACAACTAGAGGAACTGGCACAACGCCCTAACAAACACCCTTTGGGTTGATAGGTTCACCCCAAAAGTAGCATTAGGAAACTCCCCATACTTCCTCCTCTATGGATAGGAAGCCATCTTGCCTCCCAACGTTACCCTTCCCTCGTTACAGCTCTCCCAAGCCTCGAGAGGGACCCCTTCAGCCTTACTTCAAAAAAGGATCAACCAATTGGTGAGGTTGGAGTAATTTAGAGATAATGCCAGAAACAATTTCAGGAATCAACAAATGATCATGAAGAGATGGTTTGATTTTCGTATGGCAGGAGATAAATATTACCAAGTCGGAGAGCTTGTCTTGAAATGGGACAAGTTGAGTGAGCCAAAAGGTAAGCACATGAAATTCCAACAATTATGGCTGAGCCCATTCCAAGTTGAGGAAAAAATTGGTCAGGGAACCTAAAGATTGAAAACTTTATAGGGAGAAATTGAAAAACTCCTTGTCAATGGCAAACATCTTAAGAGGTACTTCTAGTAGCCACCACATGGTGGTTACCTCCTGAGTAGGTTAGGATTCATTTTATTTTTGTCGTTAGCTTAGTTATTTTCATCCTGTCTATTCTTGTTTTACACAAAGTTTATCTTCCTGCTGTTTTGAATTTCAGTCCTTTTTAATCAATTGATTTTTGTCTTTTAGTCTTGTTTTCACCTTTTATAACCCTCTTCTAATTTCCCTCATTCACTGCCTTTGGCTTTTTGCTTCCCTCATTAACCTGCTGATGAGTCTACAAATCCTAAATTCATTATTACCTTGCAAATCACGCGAGCCTTCGAGGAGCCTATGAGAACTTGCAAAATCATCGGTGAAATTCAAGTCAAAGACACTCATTGGCACATGTTGGGAACTAGGAAGGCTCTTTTGATAACCTGGATACCCGAAGCATGTAGGGACATCTTTATAAAATGAAAAATGTGTAACTATGGATTGGATTGACATGGCGGAACGCTGAATTTTCAAAATCCCACCTAGACCTAGCCTATACTTGCCTATGAGGTTTGCAGTTATTCTCCATTGGTTCCATCCACCACACTAAAATTTCCAATATCTGTCATCTACAAGCTAACCTCCTGTTGTGCTCTACAAACAACCCCCCCATTTCATATTACTTTTATTCATAAAACATTAAAATGTGAAATGGGTCCCTTTAAAATAAAATTGATATCAATACTTTTACTTAACAAAAGGGACGATAATCAAATGAGCGCTTTATAAAAAACCCTTTTAAAACAATATCCATTTAAAAGAAATAAGCAAATCTCGGTCATTGCGATAAAGCGATCGCAAGATCGCATATCGCAATGACATGAGGGACATATAAAATGGCACAAGGCTTTCCGCCGATGCGATATCGCAATCGGCGATCGGCGATATCCAATGCACAACCAAAAGCGCCCCATATCAATACCCCTGATGCGATGAGCTATCGGTGATCGGCTATCGGTGGGTTCCTATCGTTTAGGTCTCAATGCACATAAGCCTTTCGCCGATGCGATATCGCAATCGGCGATCGGCGATACTCGATGAACATTGTTAAGGCAGACTTGTTATAACCCCCGATGCGATGCGATAAGGCACGGTTTTCAATAGAAAGCCGTTAAAGTGATTGGAAAGCTTGATTTACTCATATTTAAGACATAATCACTCCCGCTCAGCCGCAAATACGTTCATTGCATGCTTAAGGAGATCTCTCGACCAAATAATGATATAATGGGCATTTATAAGGTGGCAGGTTTTATACGGCCATTTAATGGATTCATGTCTTAAAATCTTTCCATAGATTATCTCCGCGCCCGTTTTAAAAGCTGAATATATTGCTGCGCATCTATTCATTTGTTATCAATTGCAAGTTTTATCACTATCTCTCTGTGTTACGCGCAATTCACTCTCTGTGCAGAATTCATTCAGAGACAGGAGTTCGGGCATAATGGGTAAGAAGTCTAAGAAGACCGCGGGTGCCTCCAATCCACCAGTCGCAGGACAAGCCGCTGCAAACAGCAAGAAAGGCCTAATATCTGATACAACATGCGCATGCCTCGCCAGAGTAACTTGGCAAGGCACTTACGACTTAATTGAGGCCGAGAAACCAGAGCAGACAGTAGCAGAGGCTACCGCGGATTCATTACGAAAGTCAGACTGCACTCTCAAGGATTTGGCACTGCACTCTCAAGGATTTGGCTGATTCTTTCCTTCACAGGATAGCAGCCAGGGAGTAAATTCTCCCATATACAGACATTGTGCGATGGGCGATTGAAGCAATCCCCATCATGGACAAAACTTTTAGCACAAGAGATGGGAGGATTTTTGGATCGTTCAAAGCAGAAGACCTGAGGCAAATGTATCATTTGCCCAAGCCAGAGAAGATATACAACAGCGCCTTCTTGGAGAAGTTTGCGAGTGAAAACGAGATTGAGTCCGAACCTATCAAGGATTGGAGGCAAAATCCGAACAAACACAAGCACGAATCTTCCGGTAAGTACTCGGTCGATTCTTTGGCTTCTCCTTATTACTATGCGGGTATAATGATGTGTAGATTATGGGGTTTACATGACTCTGCTATTTTTACCATTGAAATGGTTCCTCTTATGGAGGCAGCAGTGAACAGCATAATTATGGATTGGGCTACTATCCTTTCGGATAAGCTAGCAGTAGCTGTTCGTGACTTTAGGAATAAGACTGTAGTCACTGAAAGAAAGATTCCCCCATTCTACTATAGTGCATATATCCTAGATACCTTATGTTTCAATTCTGAATTCCCTATTCTTGGTTGGAGGTGGACTGCACAGGACCCCTCGCCCATTCATATTTATCACCGAAAGTTGTGGAAGTCATCCTATAAAAACCACTTGTATCAGATCTGTAATGGCTTCATGGTTCCCATTTATTATTCAATTTTTGATAAACCCATTTCAAGGATTTCCTACCTAGCCTCCTTTGATTTGCCAGCAGTGGCTAGTTGGTTTGGAGAAGAGCATTTTACCTATATCAGAGTGTTCGGCAGCCAAGCCAATCCTCATGTCCTCCCCTTATATGTTCCTGATAAATTGCTAGCTAGAGAAATTGCATATCAGATTACAACTGAGAGTACTACACAAACTCTCAAAAAGGAAAAGAAAAGAGGTTGGCCTACTTTTCCTTTCAGATGTGGTGTCTTTACCCTGCATGATCTCAAGCATGCGGAAAAAGAAGCCACAAAGATTCAATCTTTAGCTCTGGCTACAATCCCCAATAGAGCATTTGACCCAAAGCGAACTGCCTATGCCGCATTGGAACATGCCAAATTAGCAACGTTTGAACATCAAGAAGATATGTTCGATGACATGTTCTCTTCAAGTGAATCCATAGGTCAAGCCAAAGGACTCGCCAAGATGAGATACAATGATGAAGGGTTAACTGAGTTTAATAAACTTAGAGAGCAGAGGTTGCAAACTCTGCCTCTAGATTTATTAGCGCTAATCCCAACGACATCATCAAGCGAGCCTGATCAGCAACAGACAAAGGAACCTCCTGCTACAACAAAAGATCATAATAGCGAGCAGGAGGAACAACAGAGGAAAGACCAAGAGGAAAAGCAGAAAAAGGAACAGGAAGAACGGTTAAAGACAGAGCAGGAGGATAAACAGCGAAAGGAACAGGAGGAGCAACAGAAGAAAAAACAGGAACAATTGCTGAAGGAGTCTCAAACTAAACAGACCTCCACCGATAACAATGTAGATACTACCACAAACCCCAAATTGCTCCAGGAATGGAAGCAGTTTGATTCTATCATCAGTGGAGGAAAAGGCTCAAAAAGTACAGACACTCCTAAGATCAGTGATATGCAAGATGACACTTCATCTTAGGTTCTAAGTGGAACTAGCGGCCCACCTAAATCTAAAGATATTGAGATAATTCCGAAAGATCCCAGCGATCAAATCATTTTACAAGTAGAAGATATTCCTCCATTGGATGTCTTCTACAGCCCGAGGCACAGAGCAGTGGTAAAGCAATCAAGGAAAAGACGAAGGCTTGATCAACCTTCTATCTTTCCAGAACAAACGGTCACGGGTAATGTAGTATGGAAGGAGAAACTAGATCCCTCCGATGATCTAACTAAATTGTCACAGTATGTTGGAGCCTATTCGACAGCAACAATTCACAAAGCATCGAAGGTAAGCCTCTTATTGAAGAACAAAGACCAAGAAATCTCCACATTACAGACATAATTAGTCGAGATAAAGCAGAGGGTAATGCAAGCGGAGGAGCAGTTAGCGGCACAACAATAGAGGACAACGCAGGCAGACGAGCAGTTATTGGCACAACAACAACTAAATAATCAATTGGCTCAGCAATTGGAAGCAGAGAAGCAAAGGATTGGCCAGGCTGCGCTCCAGAAACAAAACGAATTAAGGGAGGCATTGGATAAGTTGAAAGCAGCGAACGAGCAAATGGTGAAAACAAAGGATGAGCAAATCGCTCAAATAACATCACAGCTAGAAAAGATAAAAGGAGATTCGCAGGTAATAGAGTTCAGGAAAGAAGCAACACTGATAAACAATGCGCTAATATCGCAAATTAAACTCTTGTGTCAACAAATCGCTCAAGCAGAGCCACTCTGCGAATTAACTACATCCATAAATGAGCAGGTAGAGAAAGCTAGGGATGACTTGAATCAAGCCGATGAGGCTATTACTGCACATCTTGAATGGCAAGATTCGAATTCGGGAAAAGCATCCAATTTGCCCAGGATACTTCAGGTTCATAAAGATATACTTTTCACGGAATGGCACACTCAGGTGTTAAAGGGAGAGAGAGCAGCTTCAAGATGTAGATTAACTTCTAGCAATTTAGTTGATCTAGTTAACAACACTCTCTACTTAGCAAATATGATTTCCCAGTGTACACCAGGAAAGATTACAACAACAAATGCATTGGAGCAAACATGTTATCCTGAGTTAGAAGGCAGAGGAAGATTAATCGCCGGGATTAATAGTTTAAACATGGAAACGTATTGGCACTTCCTAGTTAAGCCTCATACACAAAGAGCCACCCTGAAATGTTTAACAGATGCCATCGAGTGTATGATCCCCGACATTCAAGATGCCACCTATGCTGCCCAGCTCAGTTCGCGCCTCAACAAACCTCCGGAAATTGAGCCAATGCTTGCCATTAATCAGCTCAGATTCAAAGGAAAGCAGCCGACCCAATGAATCATCCTCCAGCTCCCCAGATCGCCAGCCGAAATAGCAACAAAAGTTATTGATATCAGTTTAAGTAGCATTTCTGTTTTATAGATATTTAGATTAGTATTGTATTTATAGACCCTTTAATGTTTTTAGAAAGGGTCGTAAAATCTTGTAAGAGACTTAACAGACTGAAGTTTGCACTACTGTGCTTCAGCCCATATTCTTTTATGAAATTCGACCATTTGTTCTTACTTTAATGAAGGAATTTCTTTATACAATTATGCACTATTGTCGTTGATTGAAGAATGTTTATGCGTTAAGGGAAGAACTACACATAGCGATTGATATCTGGGAGTGGCAAGCAGCTCATATGGTACTTCTATCTATGTCTGAAGTCATTCTGTGTATGTGAATTGTTATGTAATTATTCTTGCTATCATTGATTATATGCATGTGCTATAACAGAAAATATTATTCATTCCACTATTGGGTGTTTAGTGATGTGCTTTTACTTTTAAATCATGTATATGATAATGATATGAATGTATAAAGTGTGGTAATTTCGCTTCAATCGCTCTGCTTAACTATTTAAGCACAACAATCTTAAATGATTCAATATTTATGTCGTAACGATACAGTCATCTATATGCTTGTCTTTTAGACATAGAGCATCAAAAGCTACGCTTTAGAGCTCAATAGATTCCCGGGATAGTTTCATTTACTTATATCTCTGTCAATATTTTTAGCCTTTCGCCTACCACTAGTGTTATCTATAAAACATTCACTCATCCAATTTATCTATTTCTGGGAAACTGGTCCCATTATCCCCAGTCAGAGCCAATATCCCAAACGGAAAAGGAGCTGCACTAAGGTCCAGATTGGGTGGTTTCCCCAATGTTGATGCAGCGATTTTCAAGGCATCAACACCTCCTTTCATGGGCTAAGCTCACTGTGATTTATCCTGTGGCAAATCCTATTGTGCTCTAGTCCTTGTGCCTGAAATTGGAAGGACTTATTTAAAAGAAAATGAAATGTCAAGTCCTTGTGCCGATTTGGAAGGACAGGTTGTTTAGGAAGCTGGTTGGAGTAGGGACTATTGCTGGGCTTAGAGTACCGGTTGACACAGCAAGCCCAACCTTGCTTAAGCGGTTTAAAAATGTGGCATGATCCATGACTGCGCCCCATTTGATCATACGAAAGTATAGCGCTAAAATTTCTTACATAAAGTGCAGATAAGCATATCTACATATATTCATCAAGCTTGATGCACAATAAAGAGCTGAGGTACTCACCTAAATAGGTACTGACAAACCAGTGATGGCCCCGAAAGGATTTTGAAAGTAGGAACTAGGTAAAGGAGGGTCAATGAATCCCATAATATGACCATTGGAGAATGCTTGTCAAAACCCTATCAGTAAATAGAAGCTATTTGTCTTTATCCCGCCCAAAGAAATTAATGTTGAAGTGGAACCCATGATTATCCATCTATATAGTTTACATTTCAAGTTTATCTTAACACCCTAATGTTCTACGGATCAAAGTTTATTTGGTAACATAGATAACTGGTTCGCCCAGTTGTTCGCCATTTGTTGTGGCCAAAACCACCACCCTATTAAAACCTGCTCTGGTGGCGAATTTGAATGGGTCCCCTAGAAGTTTGATCTTTCATTTCTCTAAATGATAACTCTTTGAATGATCTATTTTTATCTCAGGGATTTTAACTCTCTGTCGAGTCAAATCTTCAACTCTTAATGGTTAAGACCACCCCTGAATAAATCTCTATGGCTTCATTTATTTATAACCCAGTCTAGCCCTTCATTCATATCTTTCATCGGGTATTTTTCAATCCTCATAAACCTTCATGGTGCTCTATGCCTACACATATAACCAACCCCCAGTGTTTATTATGGTCATATGTGGACTCAACCCACAAAACCTTCTATCGCACCTTTATTTCTATTATAACAATTTTGTAATAGAAATACTTTGCAAGCATATTTAGCTTACCTTTTTCGCACTTTTTTGGTCTTTATACATTTCTTGATGCCTGCCTTTATCTCTATCACAATCTCTCAATTTCCGCGGTTACACTGCACCTTCCTCTTTTGCATCCGATCAGCGAGGACATTCCAGACTTCAAATGCAATTAACCACGTCCATATCCTTTCGGGTCCATCATTACATCACTTATCGCAATCGATTGTCCACTTCTCCATTGCAAATCACAATCGGCGGAACCGAAGGCCCATACATAAGGTGTTCTGCGATATGGCAGACCCGCCGAGATTATTAAAGCGCAACACATATGATTTAAGGTCCAAAGCCCATTGCAAATCGCAATCAATGGAATTCAAAGCTTATACATAAGGTGTGATGCGATACAGCAGACCCAACAGGACTATTAAGCATAACAAATATGATTTTGGGTCCGCTCCCCAATCGCAAATTGCAATCGGTGAAACCCAACGTTTATACATAAAGTGCCATGTGATATGGCGAACCCGCCAGGATTGTCAAAAGCAACACATATATTTTCGGGTCCGGCCAATCACAAATTGCAATCAGTAGGACCAAGGGTGATGTTGCATGTGACTACCCGCTACGATGTGCGATTGCGACTTGATCGCATCGCAACCTTGGCTGAACTAGGGGCTGATTCTTTCACACTTGTTCCTTTTGATTTGATAAAAGTTTTATTGAGGGCAAGATTTGTGTTTTTAGGCATTTCTATCATATTCTCATAAGCATAGCTGATGTTGATTATTTCTGTAGGTGAGGACCAAGAGAAGGCAAGCGAGGTCGAAGAGCGGATGCGTAAGCATCAATAATGGCTCTGGGTAAAATATGCATAAGCGGATCTGAAGAATATATATATGCAGGTGTACTCTATTTAAGATCCAGCCTTGGGCATTCATGGTTAATTTCCATGCATTACCTATGTATTAAGAAAATGATGTTGTCCCGGGTTTCATCATGAGGAGATGACACGTATTCATTCATTCCCCCCCATGAAATAGAACGCTCCAGTAAATGTGACTTCGACGTGTCAGAAGATTCACTGACCGTTGTATGTCTATATATTTTGATTTGTATATTTAAAAGGGGAGAAGGTGGAAAGTTGGGGGGGGGGGGGGGGGGGGGGGGGGAGATGGAGTGTCAGCCTTTTTCTACATAAATATTACCTCCAGAGATGGGAGGAGGACTTTTTTTTGGCAGAAGAGGGGTCAATTTTACTATGCTAATAACGAAGACTGTTTCGGTCAAGAAGAAGCCTTTTTTTCATATTCATTTTCCTTTTTCTTTCATGTTTGGAATCAGGGCGTTGTGATTGGCATAAGGACATATATGTTTTGTTTTTATGCACAATGATAACAGACAACTTATGACTAGTCTTGGTTATTTGAATATAATTTGTTATCATGGTTAACTCATGAGCGGTCTTCGATTCGAAGCTATATTAAACATCAGTTGAAAGTTTTATTTGTAGAAATAGGAATGTGTATTCGTGTATGAATAATTAGATTGAAATTAAGATTTAATACAGCCTTGTTCATTTGTGAACTAGTAATTGATTCATTTGGACTTGGAATCTATATATGATGTTTAATCTCTTTTTGTTATGCTCCTGCATGATAGATTAGAGTAGATAGGACTAGCATAAGTAGTTATAATCAGTATAGATAGGATATGATACATATATGTTAGCTATTTCTTTTGTTGATTTAATGGAAGTCTTCCTCTAGGGAGCAATCTTTCAACACCTATAATAGCTTATGGGGTCCTTTAAAACCCGTCGGAACTAGCCATTCCAAATGAAAGCAAATCTAATAGGGGTTTGCGATCAGGTTGGTTCCCTTTGTTGGCATAGCGAAAATTCGCCGCGTCAATAATTTCCTGAAGCACCTTATTCAAATTATAATCATGAATGGCCTGAGGTCTAGACTTTAATTAAGAAATTCAGAGAAATCCCTATTTCAATGGAAAAGCATGTGCCATATGAAGCTTTTTAAGGAAGTATAACTTTTATTTTGCAAGCTACTTGGATTCTAACTTGTTCTCAAAGAAAAAATCTTGGAGTTCCTCCATTTGAATTTCCTCTTCCTTCATTCTGAAAGAAGACTAAGAAATTTGAGTCACAGACATAAAATAGTAAGGTTTTATCAAATTCCCTCCACAAACACCTTCATTTCCTCCATTCATTATTGTTAATACTCATTCTTCTCAAGGTACTGGTGCTATTTCATTCGTCCCAAGTACACAACCTAACTCTTCTTCTACTCAATCACCTTCAATATCCACTTCCTCCCAAAACCCAATAATGGCAGGAAGACAACAGAAACAACTGCAACAACCTCCACTAGTTAGACCATGGGCCAATCATGGAGCTGTGCAAATGGCAACACCTACTCATGATCTACCTAAGCATCCTGAAAGATGGCTACCAAAATTTAATCTTGATGATGGATTACATGTTGAAGAGCATCTCCATAATTATATGTTAGCCATTAATCTTAATGGAGTATTTGAAGAATACTATGTAGTAATATTATTTCCCTACACCCTCCAAGCATCATAAGGTTCATGGTACTTCTCATTACCACCAATATATTTTAGTAATTGGTACATGTTTGAAGAGAAAATCTTAGTTAAATTTGGTGACGACCGCACAATTGCATCCCTTATTAATGATATTTCTAATTTAAAAGCTAAGTCAGGTGAAAAGATCAAATATTTCAATATCTAGATTCAATATATTGCTAAACAAAATCCCATCCACATCAAGCCCTGGTGTTGATGTCCATATCAAGTGGTATATTTCTTCTCTTCCTTCCAATATAGAAATTTTTTTTAATAGAGCCAATAAGGCTACTTTAGTAGAAAACATGAAAGAAGCCTTGTCTGTAGAGAAGAGAATATTTGCATTGGAAAAGAAGAAAACCGAGGAAGATAGGAAAATGAAAAAGGTTACATTTAAGGATGAATCAAAGAAGAAATCCCCTAAGGGTCCTTTTGATTTTGAAGGCCTGCAAAAAGGTCCTTAAAACCATGTCAAATGAGATGGTAGAGATTAAGAAACAGGTAGCTGAATCCTATTCTAAGAAACCTTTTAGATCCTTCAAGAGAAATCAACCATCTCACCCTCAACCTCCAAACACAATATCCAATGCTGAATATAATTTAGATGAAGATCAAGAAGAAACTGCATTATCTGTTGATGAGAATGAAGATGAAGAACTCGTTGAAGTACATGGAATGTGAGATTTTATCCTTATTTCTTCCGATGATGAAGATGAGCAAGAAGCTTTACCTGTTAGCACTAGGAGTAAGGGCCCTCTTGATTCAACACAATCAACTCAAAAGAAAAAGCCTACCAAAGATAAAGTGGCCAGTAAAAATTATTTTCCTAAATCTCCTCAAAAATATTCATCCTCATCTAATCCTCCATCTTCATCTAAAACCTTTGTAGTTGTTGATACCATGGAATATGACATAGTAGAGGACATGAAGAAAGGTAGAGCAAATATCTCTCTTCATGAGATAAGTAATCTTAAACATCAGTAAAAGCTATTGCTGAAAGAATTGAATGTGGTTCCTGCTTCTCCTCTTCCTATTGTTGTATTATCCCAAGCTTCCAAAGGAATGGGTAAGCCTCCCAATGATTCATCAAATAAGGTAGATCCCATCGATGCTATCTTAGTTAGTGACATATCTAACTCACATACTCCCCCCTTTCGTCTTGACTTATGAAAAATTCAATAAAAATATTCACAACTGCTTAATCAACTTAGGGGCCTCTTCAAACATAATGCCAATAACAATCTATACCAAATTAAATGTTTCACCCTATTGTAGAGGCTACAACCACCCTCCAAAATTTTTCCTTAGCTTTGTTTTAGAGCCTCCCTATCGACCATCCTTAGTAGCATGTCTTGTACTTTCAAGCACACAAGCTTCAGCTAAGTTTTAGTGGCTTATCAGCCTATGCATGTCAGCTTTCTTGTCTCCCTCCCGCAGGCCAGAATTCTGAACTTAGATTATTTATTGGTTGAGACACTCCCCCAGAAAATTGTGCAGTTCTGGAGGGGAACCAACCTTCCCATTAGAAATTGCATAAATCAGTTGGGCAACCTGCTGGGCTCGAGAATTGTGCAAAACAGTCAGGTATTCCTCCTTTAGAAAACTACGCAATCTAACCCAGCACTAGGCCTCAACCCAGAAATTGCACAATTCTTGGAGGTAGTGACCTACTCATCCTAGAAATTGTGCAATCCCTGATAGACAGTCAGCTCTTCTCAGCCCAAAAACTTCGCAAATTTTCATCGCTGGCTTGCAGACTGATTCATGTACCTTCAGGGTTGACGAGTTCCCTCCAGGACTGAGAAAAATTGATTTGCATGCATGGCTGTTTTTCCAGAAATAGCAAAAGGAAGCATGCAAAAGGCATCCCTAGCTTTTAGGGATCTATTTTTAGTTGTTGGAGGTTATATTAGTGTCAGTATTTTCATACCTCCATCAGGGATCAAAATATGCTCTTTTGCATTTTCATAGTAGGAGTCTCATACTGTATATTTTTCATTACTCCATTAGGTCATGATATATGGATCCACTAATGGTTGTTTTCTCTTCAGCTCCTCCCTCATATACTGTACTTTATGATCCTCCATCATATTGTTTTCAGTCATGGTTCTTCTGTAGTCCATTTCGCTAGGTCCTAGGGTTTGATTTCATTAGGTCTATGGTTTCATTACCAAGGTCAAAAAACTGATTTTCAAATGTGAATAAAGGTTAGCAAAGGTATGAGGATGATCAATAATTCAAGCATGGTAGCCTGGAAGTCATAAGCTTACTGAAAATGTTATTTTTTAAAGATAAATGTAATTTTCACCTCAAAACATGTTTTTGAGGTGAAAACAGAGTATTATGAATTTGTTTATATTTCTTATGTAATTTTAAATTCTATATGTAATAATGGTTCCCAACTGCTCCTAAGTATCTTTTCTTTCTAACTAACAAAAAAGCACTGCCAAAATCAAGCTAGCATGAGCATTGATCCACCTGCAAAGACAAAATGAGAAAAGGCATAAAAAAACAGAGTTTTGAAAAAGACAAGGAACATTTGAAAGTGGGTTTTTCTAAAGAGAAAAATCAAATTTGTACTCATATATAAACCCTCACATTCCATTTTCTAAATCATTATGCTCATCTTGCAAGCAAAGAAGTCCAAAGGTAAGAGTAAAAGGTGAAATTCAAGTGAGTTTGGGTAGAAGAAAATAAGCGCTATGCGAAGGGAGTAAGGCATTGCGCTTCTGGAGAAAATAGGTCGGCACTACACGTAGGGGATGAGGCGCTGTGCATAGAGTAGAGCACAATGCTCCTAGCAATTTTTAGTAGTTCAAATTTACAAAGGCGTTGCGCGTAGGACTAGGCACTTCACGTCTAGGTGAAGGCACTACGCGTTGGGCAGTAAGCCACCAAATTATCCGTAACACCAAAAAATTCACCAAATTCTCTGTTATTTCCTCTTTTACAAGTAAGTTTCCCTTCTCCACTTTATTTTTAGCTTGCGCAATGAAAGTTATAGACATTTTCTTAACACTTAAAATCAAACCCTAGTTTCTTCTACAAAACCCTAACTGCTTTGTTTCCCATCACCCATCACTAGAACTAAAAACCCTCTTTACATAATTACCCATCCCCTCATCCATATCCCCTCATTATATCCCTCATCCTAAAAACCCTTTCCCTCACTCCCATAATTCATATTTTGTCTAAATCTACCCTAAAAACATCCCTACAATCCTAAATATTCCCACTCATTCCTTTCAACCATTTCTAAAGGTGTGCAACTAAAAATCTTGTAAACATGGATAGAGAAGATCATGAATATGAAGAGGAAAACACAATTAGTGAAAGTTCAATAGATAGAGCGAGGAAACACAAAAAAAGTCATAAGGGAGGCAAGATCACAAGAGAAGAGCCAACAAACCTAAGGGAACCATAGGCTTCTCAGTTGGTTGTTTCATGTTTTAGATATCATGTATCCTATGACTTTTTTGAACAAGTGGAGAGAGTCAAATAACACCTGGAGCTCACCACACTCTTTGTAGCTCATCCTCAAAACAATAAAGTGACTCTTGGTAGGGTAAATTTCATAGTGTCACCATCCATCATTTCAGATGCCACTAGGATTCCTAATGTTGGTGAGAAGTGGTATAAGGCCCAGGATCTTGATGAACATTATTATGAGCCTTACATTAAACCTTAGTACAGAAATCAGGTGAAGAGGATTTTTCCTTTCAAATTTCTTGAGAACAAGTATGTCCCCTTGATGAGAATCATCATCAAATATTTCACTTGTGAGGGCAGATTTTCCAAGTTGTACACTTACCACTTCAGGCTCCTCTTGCATTTTACAAGGGTGAATATGTTAAACCTCCCATACTTTTTGTTCAGAAACATTGATAAGATGGCTTATCTAGTGTAGAAGAAGCCATACCCTCAGTAGATGAGCAACATCTATCACTACTCCTTGATCAAAATTATCGTTCTTCATCATCTCAGTCTCCTCAACATCCCTTGGAAGACATTTATTACTCATGACATGTTTAGGGGTCCCCAGGTTCCTCCATCAGTGTTTCAAGAAACAGGTGGGCCTTCTAGTCATGTGGAAATGGGGAAAGAGATCAAGGAGACAAGAATTGCTGAGGTGCTAGTTTACTTGACATATCAAAGAGGCACAAGGAGATTGTTTGCAGCTGCTAGGCAATTGTTTGCTCCACGGGGTGTGGAAGGGACCTTGCCTTCTTCATTGGCCCATGGGCAAATGCTAACTCCACTAGATGTGGAAGGGGCTTTTCCTTCTTCATCGACATAGCAGGTACAAGTACAGTAGCTGCACAAAGGGAAGGAAAAGGAGTAGGAGGAAGACCTTGATGATGAGGAGGAAAGAGACTTTGATCTAGCAGAGCATGATGAGTATGAGCAGCATGATACTCAGAACATTGATTTAGAGACTCAGGATCAAGAAAACATAAAAGACATCATCATACGGGAAAGGGAAGCTCAAGTGCAAGCTTTGGCAGACAACTTAGAGAGGGCCAAGTATGTCATCACTTATTTAGAGTAGGAAAACAAACAATTGAGTGACAAACAAGTTCTCATGGAGCTGGAAGTGCTCAAAGTAAAAAGGCAAAGTGGCAAAGAGACACAAGTCACATTGCCTCCTATTGAGCAAGAGATTGAAAACAATAGGGATACCTGACTTGAGAGAGTCAACCTACACCTTGAGGAGCTACTATAGAAGGCCAACAGAGATAATCAGATGCTCAGGCACATGGCCTATCATTATAGGACTCACAATAGGATTTGCAAATAAGAATCAAGAAGCTGAAAGCTAGGTTAAGGCGGGCCTTGAATAGCAAGAAAGAGGAGGATAGACTTAAAATTTTGGCTGAGGCTTCCTTGGCTCATCAAAGCACATGATGGTGGTGCTTCACACAAATTTTGGGAAAGTTTTTGGAAAATTTTGTCATTTTCAAATTTTGAATTTTAATACACAGGAAAATTGCCCAGAAGCGCAGCGCCATTGGCACTGTGCTTTTCCTAGGGGAATCCTATGGAGGAATGGTTTACCTTTTTGGATTCAAGGTAGTGAGGACATGCACCCTAGAAAGTTTCAAAATATTTGGAGTAGAACTGGTCCACCAAAAGGTCCAAAAACACTCTAAAATGACCTTTCTGCCACTTTTTGGACACACAGAAGAAACCTTGGGAGAACTAAGTTTTGAGGGTTCAAATGAGCTCCAAATGCCGAAATTATAGGTCTTCCAGACAATATACTTGAAGACCTTTCCAATGAGCTATCATGGGATTAATTTGGATGATAGGAAGGCCTCCAAACGTAGCCTGAAAGTGGTGCTACACGTTCAGCTAGTGGCGTTGTATGTAGAGCAAATTTTGCTCAGGATGCCTATTTTGCTAGTTTTTCGACTATGATCATGATTTCTCTCTCATGGTGGATGATATACTATTGTAATTGATGTCATGGCTTGTAAATATGATGGTTAAATAGTTGTATATGGTAGATTCATTAGATTAAAGGTTGTTTTTAGGGTAATGAATCAGTTTCCCCTCTTTTAGAGGCAAGTTGTTAGGTAGTCTGGAATTCAGTTCCTTGTTTAGAATTTGTTGAAACAACTCCTCTTCTCATGGATTTGACCCCTGATGGTTAGGATGAGTAGTTTTTATGCCTATATCATGTATTTTCTTAGTCATTTGTAGAGGTTGGACTCACTTGGATGCTCAGAGCTTCATTGTAAATCATTGTAAGTAGTTTGGTAAGGAGATAATAGGATTTGCAACTGCTTTTATGGGATCCATGTGGTATGGAGTTTTAGCACATTTTATTCTTTTGTAATCATTTTTTACATGTTTTATGTATTCCATCATCCATTTCATTTCTTCTTATTGAATGTTATCAAGTTAGATAGGTAGAATCCAATGTAACAATGCTCTACCTTGGGAAATCATTCAATATTTCATGTTTTCTACCGTTTGAGAAGGATCCATGATTGTCACATGCCCTCCTTAGCTCCTCATCAGTCTTAAACACCTCAAACCATCAAGTCTAGAGTGCTAAATCCTATGCCTACCTTGCCCCATAGAACACCCTGCATTTCTAACCTAATTTCCCAAACCTAAACTGCCCAACTCCATCTGATCCAACGAAACATCAATAAAACCTAATCAAAACTCCCGTGCTACTATACCTAGCCTAAAATCCTTACCTGATCCAGTTATCTCGACTAATATTCTAAAGGAGACAACCCTCTCCCAGCCTTTTAGGGATAGCTACAAGGCTAAGCTTGGTTTGTGGTTACCCTAGAAGTTGCCTCCCTTAAGCCTGAGGTAAATCTAGGTGATAACAGGTTACATGCAAAGACCATTTTATAAACCTCTCCCCAAGTTTTGTTTTTCCTATATTTGTGGAATTTGCATCATAACCTCAATCTTATCAAAACTTATGAACCGAACATTGTAGAGCTCATTCCTCACATTGGTCTTGGAGCTTTGACATCCCACATGACATTCAGGAGTCTTCGGTACTTTCGACTTAGTTGTTTCAGGGTAAGTTTTCTCCTAATTGTCGTTTTTTGTGTTTCTCTATGTGTAAGTGTTGTTTGCTTGATTTCCTTGAGCACTTGTTATCATTTTATTGTATGTTATCTTGTAGAAGCATTGTTTCAGTTTTATTTTGCATCTCACTCTTGTCGCATGCATGACATTGTTTTTGGACCAATAGTCATTGTTGCGGCGACCCATTTCACACACATGCATGTTCTCTCATTTTATGAATCATGCACTTACTATTTTTATGCATGATCATTCACTCTTTTTTACACTCAGTTTCAGCATGCATTCAGACTTCTCATGTTTTCAGTCGCCCGTCAGTTTCAGTATGCATTCAGACTTCTCATGTTTTCAGTCGCCCGTCGACGGGTCTAGGTTGTCTTGGCCTAGATTTTGCCTTACCCAACTAGCATTGCGCGTTTCTGGAAGTGAAGGCTCTACCTTCCCTCTAGAAATTATGCATGTCTAAACCAACACTGACCTCTAGGCTTGCATTGCGCAATTTTGGGAGGCAGTGCCTTGCTAGCCCTGGAAACTGTGCAATGCAGTTTGCCAGTTTTCATGTCACTGCAGACTGAAATTGCACAATGTGCAGTTTCAATCCTAAGTAGGCCAGGTTGGACTATGCATTACATAGTTCTAGTAGTCAGTTAGCCTCCTGGAAACCCAAACTATGCCTTGCGCATTTTTGGCAGTCAGTCTCCCAGCCTCCCGATGAAAATTACACAATCTTCATAGACAGTCACATAGGTGTGTTGCATGTTAGTAATCTAGTTTGTTTTGGTTTTCAACTGAAAAATTGCTTTCCATGAGTGTTTCTATGTCTCCAGGTATCACAGGTGTTCATTCACCTCTCAGCAGCAGAGGTATAATGGCTTCTAGGAGAGCAGAGTCAAAGAAACCATTGAGAGCACAATTGGGGATGCAGTCGATCAAGTATCTATGAACTTGCCTATCTATGAAGAAATCAAGTTGTTCATAGACAAGGATATCAAGATGAAATGGCAGTGGCATCACAATGAGAAGTACGATCAGCAACAATAGAAGGTAGTAGACCTACATGCGGTGAATGCAAGAGGAAGTTTGTTGATAACACAGAGGTGGAACAAAGTTGCAAGTTCAAGCAGGGCCACTTGTGATGAAAGAAGTTGTGGAGATTGAGACTACGAGGTGACAATGCGACAAGAGAATCACGTGAAGGAAGAGAGAGAAACAGAGAAGGATTTGTAGGTGTTGAAGCGACAACTCAAGGAAGAATAGGATTTGCATAGACGAGAGAAGGAGTTGTAGCATGAACAGGTATAGCAAGAGGCGCAACATGCACAGACTGATGAAACTGTTCCCATACAGGTTATAGACCCAGCCCAGCAGCAGACATGAAGTAGATAGGGTGAGCAGTGTTTTCGATCACATGCAAGAGTATTTAAGAGAATATATGTTATTATGTGCATGCATGCGATCCCATCCATTGGCACACTCACTGAAGCAAAGACAAGAACCAAGTCTGATTGGAGTTGAACATGTATTTTGACAATTTGATGTGCATAGTCACTAGCACATACTTGAAGATCAACACAGACACTATGCATTAGTATGTTACAGTCCAGCTACACTCAAGATGATGATGTGCATGTTATCAAACGAGTTGGACAGAGGAGCCATATCAATGTACCCAAACGCAATGGAGGCAAGAGTTCACTTTCAGTAGGATGTCACCATTGCACACGCGAACACCATCACGGATGACCAAGCTTGGCATCAGTTTGCCACTATCGATCATTGTGAGGATGTCAAAGAGTTTGTCTTCCCAAAACTATATAAGTCTTAGTGATGCCTTGCATGCCTTGCTCAAGCCTATTTTGTTTCACATGGGTACATGTGTAGATTGTATGTAACATCTTGTAAAGTGAAAGTCCAAGTGTCGATAGTTGAATGTAATAGTCATGTAGTAGTTGAAGAGTCATGAGGATAGGTGAAAAGTCACAAAGGGGAATTTCAAGGGACACCCCACCCTTTGTTATTTATAGAACCTCATAACTCATTGTAAGGGCTTTTGGGCAGCCAAGCTTCCGATAGGAATATCTTAGAGAAAGCTTATAGAGTATTGTAATGAGCCTTGACTTCTCCATAGTGCAGAGCTAATACATCTCTTTGGGGGAGAAAGCGGCAGCGACTATAACGTTCCGTTATTAGGACTAGTGGTTGGTCATGGTTGTAATGTATCATTGGAACTTTCACTTCTTAATATAACAAAGCCAACACATTTCATGCATATGTTGTTATTGTATTTCAGTTATCTTGGTTACTCTAATGATATATGTATCTGGATTTAAGACCTCTGTGGTTTATTTCTTCTGACTTAGTTACCGGAAAATCCACAGTAAGAACCATTTTTTGCCAACGTTTCAAACCCCAACCAGGATCCATCATCAGGACCACTTGAATGGTTCTTACTGTGGATTCTCCGGTAACTAAGTTAGAAGATATATGTATCTATTTGCTTACACATGTATGTATATAATATTTCTTTATATGTATGTATGAATCTTACTGAGATATGTTGTTGGTTTAGCCATCAATTTGGATTGAATGATAGCCTGCACTATCATTCATGAAGAGTATGATTGGGAACCTGAACATCAACCCATGGTGAAGGATGATTCCCTTTTGTTTGCACCTCCTCTGCTTTTCCATGACATCTTTGGTGATTCTTCCATCCTTGATTTCACGTGTGTATCTTCGTCTAAGGATGCACCCAGTGTTGATCATTCACAAAACACACCGGATGTCATTCCATCATTTGAAAACAGAGAGTACAAATCATTCTTTGAAAATCCCCTTGATTTTTCATCTACATTTTCTAGAAACATAGAGCGTAAATTATTCCACTTCTCATCTACCCCTCTGCACGATTCATCAAATCTTTAGGATGTCGACAAACATCCCAAATTTTCTGATCGTGGATTTTGTAATCTCTGCCTTCTTCATTTGATCACGAAGTTGATTCACTCATTGTTAATATGTCTAAGCCACTGTTCTCCAATGATCTACCTATTGATGAAGTCAAAACCTCGCAAGCTATCGAGGGACTTCAACCCAAGCTAATGGTTATGTTAGGCCCTCGCTGTCTTGAGGTTGGTTTCACTTACGCTCAGGAAATTTTTGAAGCACACAAAGCTCCTCATTGCTATCTGCTTTGCATTGAAAATAAACCAAACACCCATATTTCACTTCCTCCACTCGAATTACACGATCCCATCACCATTACATTGGAGGAATCTTACACAGCAAGCACACTTGCACAATGTAAGTGGTCTATCTTTCTCACATTTACTTACATGTCACAGTCAAGAGAATGTGTATGCTTAACATATGCATGCACTGTAGCACAACACCATGGAAAGTCCACATAGTACATGTCATGCGCTTTTACTCACTTCTTTTTTGTGGATGCACTTAAGCTCAGAGAGTGTTTGTATTCATTGTTATACCTTTCATGTTTGCTAGTTTGCACGGCTATGCTATTCACGAACCTTGCCTTCACCAACATGGGTCAAAAAATGCCTCGGTGGCTGCATTGGAAGTATCACTTTACGTGAGCAGACCCATGCCCCATTAGCTTAGGAGTAGGAGTAGTGTTTTCTTTTGGTTTGTTTGCTTTCATGCATGTTTCCTTCTTAATTTGCATGTTTGTTTGTTTTCCTGCTTGCTTTCTTACTCACTTTGCTTACACATTTACTTCTGCTTTTTCTTTGTTTTGTTGTTTGTTTGCTTGTTTACGTTCATAGGTTAGTTTTGCATGAAACCGTGTGTGACTATTGAAGCAAGCTGGGTAAAATACAAGAGGACTTGTGGTTCTTTGTCATCTTGCCTATGTATGAAGAAATTTTTTTCTTCGGTCCATGATACATCAATGGAAAATACATCCTAATTGAAGTGAGCCTTGGTGAAAACATAATGCTTGCTTGCTAACTAGTGTCACCTACTCTAGTCGATTGTTTTGGGTTAACCCTTGTCATCTCAGTCAAGTAGAGTAAGGTGAGGGGGAAAACCTAAAAAAGCATATTAGAGGTATATACAAACTACTTCTTTGAAGGAAGAACCTCTTTTGCTTTAAATAACTTGGGATCCCTCTTCTGCCTCTAAAATAAATAAGTTCTATGCACAATTATGAAAATGAAAATGTGAAATTTTTTTCGAAAAAATGAAAATGAATAAGGCAAAAGAAGAGAAGGGCTTCCTATGCAGAGAGGTGATACAAGTAACTTTGTCAGGGTACTGTCCAGGCCTATTGGCAATGGAGCAATACCAGAGATGAAACTTAGACTCTGACTATGATATGGCTTGTGCACCAATATACCCCTCATCCCAATCGAAACAACTATGTTGGCTTGGCTTGGAATGTGTGTCGACCGATCAAGAGCATGGCGAATGCTACATCTTACAATCAAGCAAGTGTGGAAGCCGAGACGATCAAAGAACTCAAAAATACTTTTAGAGGTGTTAGACATGCTTTTCATGAACAAGGTCCATGTAGAGCGCTGGAGATCTACTCGTGTGCTGCCAAGTATTGTAGCGGCTACAACCGCCATCCAAAATTTTTCCTTAGCTTCATTTTGGAGCCTCCCTACCAACCATCCTTAGTAGAATGTCTTGCATTATCAAGCACACAAGCTTTAGCTGATTTTTAGTGGCCTATCAGCCTATGCATGTCAACTTGCTTGTCTCCCTCCCGTAGGCTGGCATTCCAGACTTAGAATATTTTTTGGCTGAGATACTCCCCTAGAAAATTGCGCAATTCTGGAGGGGAACTAAAGTTCCCTCCAGAAATTGCATAAATAATCTAGGCACCTTGTTGGGCTCCAGAATTATGCAGAATAGTCAGGCAGTCCTCTTTCAGAAAACTGTGCAATTTGACCCAGCACTAGGCCTCAACCCAAAAATTTCGCAATTCTGGGAGATAGTCACCTGCTCAACCCAGAAATTGTGCATTTCCTGAAAGATAGCCAACTGTTCTTAGCCTAAAAACTACGCAAATTTTCATCCCAGGCTTGAAGATCGATGCATCTACCTTTAGGGTTGACCAATTCTCTCCAGGATGGAGCAAAACTGATTTTTATGCATGGGATGCTTTTCTCGAAATAGCAAAAGGAAGCATGCAAAAGGCATCCCTAGATTTTAGGGATCTATTTTTAGCAGTTGGAGGTTACATGCAAATATCATTTGAGTAACCTCTCACCAAGTGTCACGTTTCCTATATTTGTGGCATGTGCATCATAACCTCGATCATATCATAACTTATGAACCGATGCTACAGAGCTCATTCCTCACATTGATCTTGCAGCTTTGACATGCCACATCACATCCAGGAGCCTTGGGCACTTTTAGCTTACTTATTTCAGGGCATGTCTGCTTCTCATTGTCTTGTGTTGTATTTCTGTCACTTTTTGTGTTTCACTTTGTGTAAGTGTTTTCTACTTGATTTTAATGAGCACTTGTTGTCATTTTAATGTATGTTAGATTAAAGAAGCTTCATTTCAGTTTTTCTTTGCATCTCACTATTGTCGCATGCATGACACAATTTTTCAACGACGGTCGCCGTTGCAGTGACCTGCTTCACACACATGCATTTTCTCCTGTTTTCTCTATCTTGCACTTACTATTTGCATGCATGATCATTCACTCTTGTTTACACTCAGTTTCGGCATCTATTAAGACTTCTCATGTTTTTAGTCGCTCGTCAGCAGGTCTGGGTTGCCTTGGCCCAGACCTTGCGTTACTTGGCTAGCATTGCACATTCCTAGAAGTGAAGGCTCTACCTTCCCTCCATAAATTCTGCAATTCTGGCTTGGCACTGACCTATAGGCTTGTATTGCACAATTCTAGCAGGCAGTGCCTTGCTAGCCCAAAAACTATGCAATGCAGTTTGCTAGTTTGCATGTCACTATTGACTAAAATTGCGCATTGCACAGTTTCAATCCTGAGCAGGCCAGGCTCGACTATGCATTGCGTAGTTCTGGTAGTTAGTCATTCTCCCAACAACCCTAACTATGCCTTGTGCATTTTTGGCAGTCAGTTTCCTAGCCTCCTAGTGAAAATTGTGCAATCTTCACAAACATTCACACAGGTGATTTGCATGTCAGTCATCCAGTTTGTTTTGGTTTTCAACTAACAAATTTCTTTCCATGAATGTTGCTATGTCTCCAAGTATCATAGGTGTTCTTCTACCTCTCATCAACATAGGAACAACGGCTTCCAGGAGAGAAGAGTCAAAGACACCATTGAGAGCGCAACTGGGGATGAAGTCGATCAAGTATCTATGAACTTGCCCATCTATGAAGGCATCACGTTGTTCATAGAAAAGGATATCAAGATGAAATGGTAGTGGCATCACATTGAGCAACACCATCAACAATAGTAGAAGGTAGCAAACATGTGTGCGACAAATGCAAGAGGAAGGTTGTTGACAGCAAAGGAAGAGAAAATTTGCTTATCTAAAATGGGTGTTTAACAACTTGTTATGCTTATAAGAACCTCCCACTCCAAAGCTTAATAAATAATTGATCTAGCTTATGTATGACATTTGCAGAATTAAATACTTGAGATAGGTGTATGTTTTTTGTTTTTAACTGTTTAAATGCTTATGTGTTTATGCTGATATTAACCACATATATAAGTGTCATATAAAGAAACAAATGTACATCAACACATAAAATCAAATTTAATCTAGGAGTTCACCCAAATATCACGGGCTACATCTGCTTGAGCTTTTTTCATCTTGCTTGGCTCTTTGGGATTATGGAAAAGTTTCTTTTACAAGTTCCACACTTAAATCCAAAGGTTACTGAACTGTACCAATGGGCTTAGAATACCATCTATATCCCTGTCATGGCTGTCACACTTTGCAAACAGATCTAAGCTTCCTTAGACTTGATTCCTTCAATCAGTTCTCTAAGCTACCCTGAGCTTCTAAATGTCACTAACTTCTTTAGAATTCTTCAACTATCTTTGAAACTTCTTCTATTGTCTCCAACACATATCAGACACCAACAAAAAACTGATCATTTGATCATTTGCTGCCTGAAATTTCCCTGTAGCATCACAACCTTTATAAGTCTCCAAATGCTTCTGCAAATCCCTGCAATGGATTTAGAAGAATCATTACAGTCAAGAACAATTGTTGGTTCGCTAAGAACAAGTACTGATATCTCCTACAACTGCCTCCAACCTCTGATGGCTCCTGAGATCCAACATCAATCTTCCTGGATAAAATCATCCATGAAGATGACTTCCTCAACTTCTCTAGACTATCCCATTGGCTTCAGAAGGCTCTAATTAGCTTAGCAAGCCTCTTGTTCCACTCTCACTGCTTCTCTGCTTCTCCTCAGTTTCTTGTCGACAATTGCTCTTGGAGTGATTTTATGCAATATCTTTTAGGCATACTCCACCAATATTGGCGAACTGCACTTATCTTCAGCTAAACTTAGTTTATCTACCTAAGTTTATCCACTTCGCCAGGCTGACCATCGGAGGTGACTGTTACAGTAACCGTTGGGCGCGTACATGAGGGATAAGACCTTATCGTGCATATATCTGGCGGTCAAGTAATATGCACGTTGATGGTATTCATTAAGCAGTAAGCAATTTTTCGCGCGAGTGAAAAGTTGTAAGTTGTATTTTACCAAAAGCAAGCGATTAGCCCAAAAAGTCGACACATAGCATAGGAAAACAAATTTTCTCGCTTGCTCTAACCCGATAAAGTTCGTGCATGAAACTGTGCGAGATTGTGCAACAACTATTAGTTTGAGGAGAATACATCAATGGTTGAGATCGTCCGATTGGTTTGGTAAGCAGATGATGTGATAACTGTTGGATTTGGAAAGGTTAGATCAATGGTGCAGATTAAAGCACTTTATAAAACAAACCTTCATCCGATACAAAACAAATATGCATGACAACCATGGCTTGTTAAGAAACAACATTTGATGGAGGTGGTAGAGTGTTGTCCTGTCTTGCCGAAGGTCACTGGTTCGATTCTGTCGAACCCCAACAAGTTTTACATAACCATTCCCAAGCCACGTGGTAGCCTCCAAGATTGCAATGTGTCAGCACCTAAATGGTCCTGATTGGTCCTGGATCAATATCTGATTAGTTGTAAGTTCAAGAAGATCCACTTGTGATGAAAGAAACTTTGGAGATCGAGGCTATGAGGTGAAAACACAACAAGAGGATCGCGTGACGACAGAGAGAGAAACAGAGAAGGAGTTGTAGGTTCTGAAGTGGCAACTCAAGGAAGAACAAGAGCTACATAGATGAGAGAAGGAGTTGCAGTAGGAACAGGTATAGTAGGAGGCGCAACATGCACAAACTGATGAAACTGCGCCCATAGAGGTTATAGACCCAGCCTAGCAGTGTGCACAGAGCAGACAGGGTGAGCAGTTCTGTCGATCACATGCAAGAGTGTTCAGGAGCATGGATTTCATTATGCTTATGCATGTGATCCCATCCATTGGAACACTCACCGAGGCAAAGACAAGAACCAAG
This sequence comes from Pinus taeda, assembly GCA_000404065.3. NCBI lineage: Eukaryota > Viridiplantae > Streptophyta > Pinopsida > Pinales > Pinaceae > Pinus > Pinus taeda. The sequence goes on along the minus strand of APFE031451798.1, from coordinate 124,310 downwards.
TCTGACTGGAGATAAACATATATTTTGACAAGTTGATCCGGATAGTCACCAACAATCAATTGAAGAGTGCAGACACTATGCATCATATGTTGCTGGTCCAACTACACTCAAGATAATGATGTGCATGTTATCAGATGACTTGGAAAAAGGAGCCATATTAGTGTACCTGGATGCAACAGAGGAAAGATTTCACCATTGAGCATGCAGACACCATCACGGACAACCAAGATTGGCATCAATTTACCACCATCGATCATCACAAAGATGTCGAAGAGTTGGTCTTCCCACAACTATCTGAGTCATAGTGATGTCTTGCATGGCTTGTTCAATCCTATTTTTTCTCACATGGGTACATGTGTAGATTGTATGTAACATCTTGTAAAGTGAAAGTCCAAGTGTCGATAGTTGAATGTAACGATCATGTAGTAGTTGAAGAGTCATGAGGGTAGGTGAAGAGTCACAAAGGGGAATGTCAAGGGTCACCACATCCTTTGCTAATTATAGAACCTCATAATTCATTGTAAGGGCTTTTTGGCAACCAAGCATCCTATAGGAGCATCTTAGAGAAAGCTTAGAGAGTATTGTAATGAGATTTGACTTCTCCACAGTGCAGAGCTAGTACATCTCTTTATAGGAGAAGGCGACAGTGACTGTAACATTCCATTATCAGGACTAGTGGTTTCTCATGGTTGTACTGTATGATTGGAACTTTCATTTCTTAATATAATAGAGCCAGCACATTTCATGCATATGTTGTTATTGTATTTTATTTATCTTGGTTACTCTAATGATATATGTATATGTTTTCTTACACATGTATTTATAGAATCTTTTTGTATATGTATGTATGAATCTTAATGAGATGTGTTGTTGGTTTAACCATCACTTTGGATTGTTGGTTCACCGGCCTTCCATTTTGTGATGCATCTTTGCTCATGTGTTCCCTTCTAAGCCACGTGTTTCCACATGTTTCCGAGAGGCGCACTCACCCCACTTTCTTTGTGTTAGAACCATTCATGAACCTTCCTTGTCTTGTTGCGCATGTCACACCCTTGCTACCAACAAGGACATCTTACTTACCTCTGCACACAATCGCAGTTAAGGCGATACCATACAACCCACTACTGGGACTCCTACACCAAACAGTGTGAGGTCTAGTTGGGACTTCTTACCAAGGAGATCCCTTGAGATGTTGGCGGGTCCAACACTGTCAACACACCCCAAAAGTTTGTTGTTCACATTGTGCAACTTGATAGAGCCAAATCTGAAGTCTTAGGGGAAATGAACTTAGACACCATTAGACTTTCTTCTAATCCAAAATTTTGTCAAGTAATTGACATACTAGTTGTTGATATTCCTGAATTTTATGGTTTAATTCTTAGTAGAGTCTGGTCTGAGAAACTTCACGACTATTTTGCAACAGATTGGTCCCACATGTGGCTCCCTTACAACAGAAAGTCAAATCAAATCATAATTTACCAAGAAAAACATCTAGAGCACATAGTAATTGATTTTGAAGATGAAAATGAGCCAATAGATTTTAACAAATATATCATTGGAAACTACTATGGTGAGTCATTTTTAGAAAATTTGAATGCATTTAATTCACATTTTTTGGATAACAATGCTAACATGTACATTAGAATTTGAATGCACAAATAATACCATTGAATATGAGGCACTGATCCAAGGTTTGTATAAAGCAATAGGCCTTGATATCATATATCTTCAAGTTTTTGGAGATTTAGAAATAGTTATCAAACAAGTAAGAAACACCATTCATTGTCTCTATGGACATTTAAAACATTACCAATCATTAGTCCAGGATCTTACTTCACATTTTTTAGCATTCAACATCTCTCCTATCCCTAGACCTCAAAATGCAAGTGTTGACCTTTTGGTTAACATAACATCCAATATTATACCATTAGAGGATTACATTCCAGATAGGTTTTCCATAGAATTATTTTTTTGACCATCCATTCTCAATAATGTCACCAATTTTTTAGTGTTTAATGATGATGAAAATATCATAAGCTTTTTAACATCTAAAGGATCATATGATGATCATATAATTGATGAAAGTGAGCATGATAGTCAGTTGAAACAAAAGTCCAATGAGAATCCCATACCTAAATTTGTGGTAAAACTTGAAGATATTTATGATCTAAATGATAGATTTAAGAAGGTTACTAACTCTAAACTCCAAAGTTCAGCCTTAAGGTTTGAACTAGTAAACCTTGGAACTGATATCAAACCTCAAAACATCAATATAGGACTTGGTCTCTCACCTGATGAGAGATCAACCTTTATTCATTTGTTGAAAAAGTATAAAGGTATCTTTGCTTCGAGATACGATGATCCAAAAACATATGATACCTCCTTCATACAACACACTATTCCTATTGTTCTCACTCCAAAATTTCCCTAGGGTTGTTATGTTGTGTTTAAATAAATAATAGAGGTAACCACAAACCTACTTTTGAGATTAGGATCTAGCCTTCCTAAAGCTTAGAGAGGGCTCTCTCTTAATGATTTAACTTTGTTGAGTTAATTGATTTTATGCTAGTTATGTAAGCTTGATTTGGTTTTGATTTGATTTGTTGTTGGAATTACTGACTCAAATGGATAGAAGACTGTCTATTTTCCATTGGGTTATGGAGTCAATGTGTCAAGAAAATAGGACTGAATCAAGTTGTAAAGGAAGTGTCCACAAGGCAAGGTAGCTGAGAAAATTCAAATCTTTTAGGCTGAAGGGCAAAGTGGTTTTCAATCGGGATCAAGGAGCAGTTAAGGATTCCTCAAACTGGATAATGAGGGAAATGGAAGGGGTCAATCAAAACTAGGGAGCAATGAAGAATTCCCTACTCTAGATATCAGAAGAAAACATCAAAATGAATAATTGTTCAAGACACAGTGTACTTAAACAAATTTTGTAATAACATTCTAGTTATTATGTCCAAATTTGGAAAACATGTAAGTATGTGAAATACTTAAGAAAATAACAATTTAACAAATGAAAGATACTTCACTGAAGTGGCCCAACACATGAATCCTATAATGCAATGCCTTTATTACTCAGTCCAGTTTGCTGATTTGAAAATGTTACAATAAACCCTTAGGTTTAAGGTCAATACAACCATAGAAAGGTTCATCAATCCACCCCTCAATACTTCGAATTGTGAAGCATTTATACAAAAACTATTACAAAATATCCTAAAACTGATTTAGGAATTATTCAAGGAAAATGAAATATCTTCATGCGAGAAGATAGAGACAGCTATCTAACTAATGCAAATTGTCACTGTTTATTTGGCTTTGTTGTATGCTTTCACTGATATTTTGTTGCTTTGTCTCTTTGGTTGTTTTTCTTTATGCTCGTTGTCCCTTTACTCTACCTTTGAGTTTTAAACTATGTCTTTCATCTAATACTCTTTAAATTAATTGATCTATTACTCTTTACTGTTTTACCTTGACTGCTCTGTTTTCATTGTTTTACCTTTCATTTTCACAGTAAATCATTCAACTTTTCCCAAGACTCTGCATCTAGTAATTTAATCTTTACCATTCTTCTGAAGATTTCATCAGTCGCTATGTATTTTACAAATGTAGGTTTGTTGATAAAGAGATATTTTACCTCATGCTAGAGGTAAAAGAGATTCTAAAAAGTCTTACAAAGCACTTTTTTTGTTGGAATTCCTTTCATGATTGAATTGTTTGCTTGTTCCTTTGCCACTTCTTTGATTTTCTTATCATAGTCTTCATGCTTCATCATCCTATCAGTAATGACCAACGGATTAGGCATACCTTTTTGCCTCAAAACATCAAATTTGACCATGAACCTGGCTATTGTGAGCTCCATTGTTTGGCATTTCTCCTCGAGTCCTACCATCAAGTTCCTCTTGGAAATCACCCTTTTCACTTCTAGAATTGTTTCAGTCCTATCACTTATGCCAACCTCTTCCAATTCCTGTTTGTTCTTGGAATTAAGAAACTTAATGATTTCATTGGCCTCCTCTGCCTTCTTACCAAGTTCTTCCTTAACTTTTTGAATAGCTTCATTTGCTTCCTTGGTTAAATCCTTCTACTCAGAGATGACTTGGATGGATGGCCAAATATCATTAACAAATTTAATGATATTGGCCCACAACTGTTGCTTTTCTTGGGCAAGTGGTTCTTTCAATGTCAATTCTTTCTCTAACTTTTGTATTCCCTCAGTGAATCTGTTTGACTTTTGTGTTTCATTTTTATGCATGATTTGTGCCAACTTCTTTTCATCTTATAGACATTTTATTTGATATTTAAGTCTATTTATTTCATTTGTTTGGATGGAAATATCCTGCATAACTTTGATTAATTTACCTGCTTGATCACTAGGATGAGTTGCTGTTGTAGATGATTCTGTAATTGATGTAGTTACTGATGTAGTGGGAAGTGTTGTAGCTACTGGAAATGTTGTGGCCGCTGAAGCTGCTAAAGTCAAAGGAACTATTGTAGTAACTGAAGGAATAGAAATGACAGGGATTGATTCCATGCTGCCCTTTTTCTCCTGTACTAACTTATCCATCTCATTTTCCATTTATGTTAATTGAGCAATTAACTGAAGAATGAAGTTCATCATCTCATCTTTTTGGTTTCGATTCTCTAGAACTTCCTTGGTATGTGGATGTTCAGTAGGAGGCAATTTTAGTTGTTTCTTCAATGCAGCAATGTCTGCATTCTTTTTCTTAAGGAGTTCTTCTACAACTTTGACATTCTTTGGATCATATCCCACTTCAATAACCAAATCTTTAAGGGATTTAATTTTCTATTATATTTATCTTTTGAGGATACATTCTCTATTTTTAGCTATACTTTGATGCTCTCTAGAGAATTTTGTAGTTTTTGTACACTCATAGCTTTGTCGGTCATAGTTGAATATAACGTTTCTCTAGCTTGCTTATGAAATTCTATTTGGTCTATAGGATGAACATCTTTGGCAGGAATCTCATAATCTGTCTTTTTGTAATCTGCCAATGACTTAGGATGTTGTACCATGGGCTGCAAAAAGGTCATATGCATTTTTCCTGTCTATAATCAAATGCAGAAAGTAATCTGTTATGGCTACCAAGAGTCTGTGTCAAGTACTGTGAACATATTTCAACTTTTATTTTTTCATTTTTGGCCTTAATATCTCTGTATCTTTCGATGTCTATTTCTCTGTCCATTGGTTCACTTGAAGAAGATACTTCAACACTATGCTACTTCTGGATGATTTGAGCACTAGAAATTGAAGGTTGATGAGTTTCCTTTGAAAATGATGGAAGTGCATTTTCTTTAATTACAATGTTTGTATCAATGATCTCAATTGTATCAATTACTTCTTCTTGCTCATTCACTGGATTCAACTTTGTTCTTTTTCTATACATAATTTCAAATTTGTTATCTGTTGTATCTTTTTTTGAGCAAGAACCTTCTTCTCTAGTCCTTTTTTCATTTCTGTCCTGTAGGGCTAGAGTATATAGAATGGAAGTAGTATCCATGTGCTCCTCCATATCCAGTAAGGTGTTCCAATCACTCAGACTAGTTGGCATATATTTCAATCTCTAGCTTGGAGTCATGCATAAAAGGGCTCAATTTAAAATTGAGTCTCAGTTTGTTTATGACACCCAAAGCATCATACTACCGTTTGAAACTATCACTGAACTTCATTTCTTGTAAACATCTTTCTGCTTCCCCTCCAACATCCCTATTATTACAGATAAAATGACCAAGTTGGTTCTTGATTTTAAACTATGTTTTCTTCTTGGCTGATAGAAAATTAACATCATTCGAATTTATGATCTCCTGGATATATTCTAGTGCAAATATCCTCATGGGGAGATATTTGGGTAGCTTATATGGAGTGAATTGACATCCATACACCCTAACTTCAGTGTAGTTCTGGTATAGATACTAATCTCCTGTTCTATTGTGTTTGGACAACTGTAAAACTTTCTTTATTTCATCACTGGCCCTAGGTTGATTGCTACTACTTAGCATGTTAACCACTGGGTGAACAAATGAATCAAAGAAATCCTTGAAGCTGAAATCAGTGGAATATTTTTGGATTAAGGGTGTCCAAAAGATAATAGATCTAGGATTGCCCTTAGTGTCCAATTTTTGGATGTTAATTGTAAACCTTTCTTATTGGAAATATAGAAACATATGGAACAATACTAAAGAGTATTTTAATACTCTTTCATTGGGCAATTTGATCAATTGACTATGGATTTTGTCTGCTAAGAATTGCGCAAAATTGAAAATTGTACTAGGAGGGTTGCCTGGGAAAAAAATAGAAATGAAACCAAGTATAGGTTCATCTACATGTTCATCAGTAGTATATCCTAGAATACATGATAGCATAGTTACAATCTGTCTCGTTCTCTCAGAGAAGATGGTGGCAGAATATGGAGGGTTGTCTGTAGGAACTTGAGCTTTTTCTAAGAGGAAAGTCAGAAAATTTTGGGATCCCTTGGGAAGGTCCAACTTTAAGTACAGATCAATAAGGCTTTCAATAGAAAATGGGGCTTCATTAGGCTTTGGCTGGATCTACAACATTTTATTTATTGATCCTGCAGTGATTGTGAACAAAATTTGCTGGTTAGGAGAGACTATGTCTCTTTGACTTGGGGAATAGCAGAGTTGGAATAGGTGGATGATTTCAGGGAACTGGTATACCTGTGGGAATAGGTATTTGGGTAAATTTTACTCCCATAGTTGAATATCATCATTCTGGTTGAGGAATTTCTCTTTGCTCCAGCAGTGGAGTTTTAATAGATTGTTAGGGGAGGCTGTGTCTTTGATCTGGAAATCTCTATCGGTCAAAGGGAGGTGGTCATTATCTCGGTGAGGAGTTTGTAGGGGTTTTGCATTCAGAATGCTTTGGGAAGCCATAGATTTGTTTATTTAATTCAATTTATCGCTTTCTAGCTTAAAAAGTAGGCTCAGGACCTTTGAAATAGTGTGAGAAGATGAATACAATATGCAAAAGTGGTTTTGGATGCAACAATGGCTTTCTTTAGGTTGGCAAGGATTTTAAGTTGGTTAAATTGATTAACCTATTAGAAATGTTGTACAAAGCTTAAGTACAGGCCTTCAGCACTTCAAGAATACCTAGAAAATGAATCTTTGGTATGTTGAAGGGTTCTCTGGGGGCAATGGAGGCTTTCTGAGGTTTCAATGTATTTTATACTGCTTCAAATCGGAGTCAACAATGTCTTATGGTAGTAAAAGTTTGAATTTTGGTTGTAAATAGGTTAAAATAGTTCAGCAAATATTCTGGCGCTTTAGAATAGGTCGGCAGAGGTTCTTTTCTGCAATCCCTAACAGAATAATAGTGAAAAGATTGAAAAGGGCGACTTCTTTCATTTTTAACTGATAGTAATTAATCTGTGGGCACGAGGTTAAATTTAAACAGCAAGGCGGTTTTATCTGACACAAGGAGGTGGTAAGGTGGTTTATCGCATCACTTTCAAGTGGTATGGTGGTATTATTTTGGAGGACGCGATATAACATGGGGTTGCCACATAGCAAAAAGGCGAGCGGGGAAAACAACTTATCTCGCATACTTTTGTGATGTTAAAAGTCACACGTTGGAGCGTGTGATATGGAATGCGGGCTATTGGATCTGGAGGTGGGTGATCGGATGGTTATCGGGCGGCGTTGTTGTGAGGGATGAGTCGGGGTATGTGGTCAGGTTAATTAAAATGTAACATAGTTAATTAAAAATTAAATACGGGAATTAATTATGCGATGAGGGTGAATAAAATGTGGGACCCAAGATATTACAGCAGGGGTTTAATAAAATTAATATAGTTATCAAATGAAAATGGGGGTTAATGAAATGGTATGCGAGGAAAAATATACTAGGGATATGAGTTAAAAGGGTATCAGGAAGGGTTTTTCAATGGGGCCTGATATAGTTTAATTATTTTAAACTTAGGACAAGGGGGTTTTAGTGGGTTTTAATGAAAACAAGGAAATTGATAAGGGGAGAATGATTTTTAAAAGGAAATGTCTAGGGGAGGGTGTAAAATAAAGGGAAAACGGGTTATTTTACAAGGGAAAATGAGATGAAATAAGGGAAAAGGTAAAATGTAGGGGAAGGGATATTTTTACAAGGGGTAAATGAATTTGGAAGGAGATTAGTAATGTGAAATAAACTAATGGATGCTTTCCATGCCTTTCGAAAATTGCTTCTACCTACCCATCATTTATCCTAACATTTTTTCTTCATTTACTAGGTGCATTTGAGCTTACTGGCCCTTTATTTATTTTTATTTTGTAAGAAAACTATCTAATTCTAACCTTATGACTTTCCCATGGCTCAGATTAAACTGTTGAGCTCATTATTAATCCCTACCTAACTACTGATCTACCAAGATTAAACAGTTTGGCTAGATATTTATTCTCTGTCTATCAGCATGAAATTTAAAACATGAATGAATCAAGATTAAACTATTTGACCATCATGGATTGTGGCATTTTTGACAAGTTGCACACAATCATATTTTGAAAAGTAAAGTAAAAAGTAGTGGAATTTGAATTTGCATCACTTTCAGAATCTATTTTTTTATCACATTTTGGTGGGGTTTATACTTTATACTCTTTTTTTATCTTTTTCTTTTATTAGTCCTTCAATTTTTCTTTTAGTACTTCACCCTCTTTACATTTTTTATTTTTAATATGGGAAAACATTTTGTAGAAAGAAAAAGTATGTATAATATTACAAGACTAACCATAGTCAATTCAAAATTATGAATCCTATTATTATAGGACCTTAACAGTGGCTCCACATGGGGATGGAATTTCCTGGTGAAATGTAAAGAAATTTAAAATCAATAGCCTTTGAAACTTTGACTGTGCTTGCCTTATAGCTACTTTCTATGATCTCCTTTATTCATACATATGATGATATATCTTTCAAAGCTTAGGGCCTTCTATTTGGTCTTCAACCCCAAAAAGGTAATCATCCAATCCAATCTAAACTTTGCAATGTTATGTACAATTAACAAAGTAAACAAATGAACTAATGTTAATCTGGGGAAAGTAATGCTTCAACATTCTACCATTGACTGGTCCACCTGGTAGATCTGTTTCATCTAACTGCTTCAAGAAAAATGCATTGTTACCTCTGTAACCATAAATGGTGTAAGGGCCTTGCCATAGGAAATCAAATTTCCCATGTTTAACTTTTTCTTCTCTTCTGGAATCCCATTTGAGTACTTTTTCGCCTATGTAAAAGTCATTAGCTTTGGTTTTCTTTTCAAAAATATTTTTGATTTTATCTTGGATCACTTGGGATTTGTCAAGGACTTCTTCCCTGGTTTGTTGCAAATGTATTGTTTGATTTATCCTCCTTTGGATATCATTGGATTCTACGTGTAGTTCTTGGATCATCTTCATCACTGGTACTCCTAAAGAGGATGGAAAAATAGCATCCATTCCATATACTAGTTGATAAGGAGATGTAATAATGGACATTTTGTTGTTAGTTTGTCTACCCATAAGGCATTAACCAACTTTTTGTTTCAGGTCTTCTTATTGTCTTCTAATAATTTCTTGATGATATTAACAAGGCCTTTGTTTGAAGATTCTGCAAGTCCATTACCAAGAGGGTAATAGGCTGTGGAATGGCCAAGGGTAATGTGGTATCGGTTACAAAAGTCTACCATTTTCTTGGATTTGAAAGCAGCAGCATTATCAGTTATGAGCTTTTTTGGGCATCCAAATCTAGAAAGGATGTTGTTCTCCAGGAATGAAATGATGACAAAAATTGTGGCTTGTCTAGAAGGGATGGCTTCTATCCATTTAGTAAAGTAATCAGTGGTTGTCAAAATCCATTTATGTTGGGCTGAGGAGGGTGGGTGAATTTCCCCAATGAAGTCTAAACCCCATTGTTGAAAAGGCATTTCTACTAAGATAGGTTTAAGGGGTAATGGTAAGAGTTTCTCCTTGCCTTCAAATATTTTGCATTTGTGATAGGAGGTCACATATTTTCTAACATCTGCCAAAAGGGTGGGCCAGTAAAAACCTACCCTTAAAATCTTATCAGCAATTGTTTTCCAGTATTGGTGTCCCCCACAATCCCCTGCATGAAATTCCTGCATGACCTTGTCAGCTTCATCTTTTAATAAAAAATTTAACAAAATGCCACCATTACCTTTCCAAAATAAAACATTGTCTAAGATACAAAATTTCATTGCTTTCATATTTAGGAATCTACTTTTAGTTCTAGATAAACCAAGAGGAGCTTGTGATCCAGGTGGATGTTGGTGGCCACCCACCTATCCCATTTGAACCCCCACAACTGTCTCTTTCAGTTTTTCAGTTTCCTTAATTGTAGCACAATTTACTATTTTTAGCAATTTTACGGGTCTTGACTTACGGAGCCGTTTTGAGGCCCCAAATGACGTTTTTTGGGAAATTTGGGGGAAACATGCATATATGGACTGATGTTTCCCTTCCCAAAGTTTTAGTGCTCGGATAGATATTTCTAACGAGCTATTGTACGCGTCAAACGAAGATTGTATGCCAAAGTTACGACCCCAAGAAATTGATGTACCAATTTACTCAAATGGGGCCCACAATTTGGCGTTTCATCTTCTAGGGTTAGGTTTTGGGATGTGAAGGGTTTTACATTGTTTCTCAACAATAAATAGGCCTTTGAGCCTC
>APFE031451798.1:65589-108547 GCA_000404065.3 Pinus taeda | reverse complement strand
GAATTAAACTGGAAAATGGGTCGTAATGTTGTATGGCAGATATCTTGACAATCTTCCCACTTATTTTTAAAGATATATTATCCACATAGTGAGTAAGATTAACTGTACCTATGATTGTTTCTGAAATCAGGATATTTTGGAGAGGTTTCCATAATCCTTTAAACACCGATGGTCTGGCAAGATTGTTTGAGCTACCGGTATCAATAAATGCATCAAGATCTATCCAACTATTTCTAACCTGCACGGAGACTGGTATATACAAAAGATTATTTGTTTTCAACATTTTCTTCAAAAAAGTTTGTTCTACTGGTGGGTCGAATTCAGGAATTGGCATTGAAGATGTTTGTCCAATATTTTTCTGGTATGGACAAAAAGAGTTTAACTAAGGGAGAATAGGGATAACCTGTTTTCTTTTGTCTTTCTCTGGTGGGAGAGACCAACATAAAGATTTTGTTTCACTGTTTTCAACACTGTCTGTGTTAGTCTCAAATTCTTCACTGTAATGGAGTTCTTCTTCTTCATATTCAACTGAAAATTCATCAGTAGAACAATCATAACAAATATTCATTTTCTGAACAGAATTGATTAACTCTTCATCTTCTGAAAAAGAAGCATTAGTTAACATATATACATCTGATGGTTCTTTTTTTGATTGTACAATAGACCAATCATCACAAAATTCTTCAATATCTACACATGCTTTCAATTTACCGGATGTGCTTTTTGGACAAGCACGAGCATAGTGTCCTTCCTGTTTGCATATGAAACAACAATTGTTTTTGGTTCTCAGTTGTTTCCCCTTCTTTAGAAATCTGGAATTTTTAAAAGGTCGTTTGGGATTTGCAATTTTCTTGGTCTTGAATTTCCCATACCTTTTATATTTTCTCATTTTCTTAAATGGTGTCCATGGCAAAGCAGCACGACAAACATTGGCACTGGGAGTTATTTCATGTGCTTGTTTTTGCCAATAGAGATATTTGACTTTCTCTTTACACTTGAATAAAAGATCTATGCAGTAAATTTGATCTATTGTTTTGCTTTGAAGCTCAATATCTTTAGAAATCAAATCTCCTAGATTTCCTGGTAATTTTGATAGAAAATATTTTTTTTGAACTGAATCATTTGAAAGATTTGCTTTGTAAACTTTGGCCATAAAATCTTGACCAAAGGCTTCAAGGTATTTTAAATCTTTCAGTTCCATTCTAACAAGGTCTGTAATGATTTGCTTCTTTTCGTCTATCGGCTCGGGGACAAACTGTGTTTTCAGTAGTACCTCTAGAGTAGAAAGTCCTGCTGCAATTACTGCTTGTCGTTCCGACTCTGATACCAAGAGATAATAAAAGATCGAGAAAACCAACCTCTAATAAAATTAGTTCCTTGAGATGGTATCTCCTAGCACTTGCTGCGCGCGCACGCCTTTTGCACCTTGTCCCCTCCTTAGGGACTTCTCTCAGCAGTTTTACTAACGCCTCTATTGCAGCCTTACTAATACTTAGAAGAAGATATCAAGCGAAAAACTCAATTTAGAGTAAAAGGGTGCGCAAAGCTTTTATTATCTCCTGGTATTAGAGCCCTGCAACATTCTTCATGGCTAGTCTAATTCGATCTTTTTCAACTCTGGAAAGACGTGTTGTTACTGAAGTAGATTCTAGATCTTTTGAAAAGGAAATCGAGTCTGAAAAGGAATTAGAGATAGTAGAAAATCCTGAAAGTTGGAATCCTCCAACTCTTCATGCAACTGATGTTTATAAAACTCCTCTCTCCAATATCTTTCAGAAGAAAATTCTTTTAAAGGAAGTGGAAGTTAAAATCAAAATCTCAGGTCTGTCTGTACAAATTGTGTCTCTCTCTTTGTTTACCACTGAAGAAATAAAACAAATTCGCCAATATGCAAAAGACAAAAAATATTCCTATTTACATTTTGGAGGTATAAGAATAGGTTTGGCCCCTTTGTTTAGACATGGCTTAAATACTCCGTGCATGTTTGAAGTTTTTGATACTAGACACCAGAACTATGATCATGCTAGAATAGGTACCATTGTTGGTAACCTATCTATTGGTTGTCAATATGGAACAATTTTTCCTAATTACTCTATTAGTCTTACGGATCCTCATCTAAAGGATTATTGGAAACTTATGGTAGGAGTTCAAGGATTACAGATGGTTGATGAAGGTGAATATTTATCTATAATAATTCATACATCCTTCCAGTTGACTAATACAGTCCATCCAAAATTAAAACAACCAGTACTCAAAGATTGTGTGTCAGTTGGTTTAGACAATGCACAAGTAGAGGGAGTGTCTTATGATTCTATATGTTTACCAAACGACTGATATTTTTAGTACAAGTCTTTAACCGATGAAAAGAAACCAGGAAACCTGAGAAGAAGAGCTTCATTGCAAGAAGGTAAAATAAGAATACTTCAAGAAAAGCCTGCCATCCCGTGACCTATCATTCATCCGAGAAAATATGCATTACCACTCTCAGAATCTACAGAATCTTCTGCTCAAACAGCTAGCACTTCTAGTCAACCTATGTTATCTTCAAATGAATTGTATATACCTGAAGTCAAACCTTTTTTTGCTGTAAATAAGATGTTTAGAATTCCCGATTCCCAGATAGCCACAGTTGAAGAATGGCAATATGCTAATCGTCGCTTTGTAAAAGGAGGCAAATGGCCACCAAAGACGAAATTCTGTACTACTTCATCCTCCTCAAAGAAACCTCCTACAAGAGATGATTGTGCCCCTTTAGGTGAACACAACTCCTCAAATCCAAACGATTTAGACCAATTGTATCAAATTGGTAATTATATTACCACATGGTGTTCTTATGCTAAAAATGCTATAGATGATCTGGGTGCACAAAATGAGCTCATCCTAGCCAATCTCAAGCTCTTACATGATGAACAACAAGAAGAAAGAGTCGAGAAAGAGGCAAGGATGCAGAAAAAGGAAAGAAGAAGAAAATCTAAAGCAGCTCAAAGCTCAAAATTTTCTATAGATATGTCGACCCCAAATTTTTGGGATTTAGAAGAAACAAAAGCTAGCACCTCTGAAACACCTTTTAGACCAATGAAAATAGAGTCTATTCTAGAGCAGCCAAGAAAAACAAAAGCAGAAATAGTGACTCTTGACAATGCAGCTTCTAAGTTTCCATCTTTTATCATGCCATCAATCCAAAAAGCAAATCTTGTTAAAGAAGTCCAAAAATATCCTAGAATAGAAGAATATCTGTTCGCTTCTAATTCTAGCTGTTATATTTTGGATTTAGATAAATCAACAAATCCAACTGAATCAATTCACATATGGAACAGAGCATTATACCAAATGCAAGTAACCACAAAGCTCGATAATATGTCCATATTTGTTCTAACAGAGAAAAGAAACGCCGGAATAGTTTATGACTGGTGGATTAGACCTCCTAAGTTGTAACGACAAACAATAATTGCAGCAGGACTTTCTACTCTAGAGGTACTACTAAAAACACAGTTTGTCCCCAAGCTGATAGACGAGAAGAAGCAAATCATTACAGACCTTGCTAGAATGGAACTGAAAGATTTAAAATACCTTGAAGCCTTTGGTCAAGATTTTATGGCCAAAGTTTACAAAGAAAATCTTTCAAATGATTCAATTCAAAAAAAAAAAAATTTCTGTCAAAATTACCAGAAAATCTAGGAGATCTAATTTCTAAAGATATTGAGCTTCAAAGCAAAACAATATATCAGATTTACTAGATAGATCTTTTATTCATGTGTAAAGAGAAAGTCAAATATCTCTGTTGGCAAAAACAAGCACATGACATAACTCCCAGTGCCAATGTTTGTCGTGCTGCTTTGCCATGGACACCATTTAAGAAAAGGGGAAAATATAAAAGGTATGGGAAATTCAAGACCAAGAAAATTGCAAATCCCAAATGACCTTTTAAAAATTTCAGACTTCTAAAGAATAGGAAACAACCAAGAACCAAAAACAATTGTTGTTTCATATGAAAACAGGAAGGACACTATGCTCGTGCTTGTCCAAAAAGCACATCCGGTAAATTGAAAGCATGTGTAGATATTGAAGAATTTTGTGATGATTGGTCTGTTGTACAATCAGAAGAAGAACCATCAAATGTATATATGTTAACTGATGCTTCTTTTTCAGAAGATGAAGAGTTAATCAATTCTATTTAGAAAATGAATATTTGTTATGATTGTTCTACTGATGATTTTTCAGTTGAAGGTGAAGAAGAAGAACTTCATTACAGTGAAGAATTTGAGACTGACACAGACAGTGTTGAAAATAGTGAAACAAAATCTTTATGTTGGTCTCTCCCACCAGAGAAAGACAAAGGAAAATAGGTTATCCCTATTCTCCCTCAGTTAAACTCTTTTTGTCCATACCAGAAAAATATTGGACAAACATCTTCAATGCCAGTTCCTGAATTCGACCCACCAGCAGAACAAATTTTTTTGAAGAAAATGTTGAAAACAAATAATATTTTGTATATACCAGTCTCCGTGCAGGTTAGAAATAGTTGGATAGATCTTGATGCATTTATTGATACCGGTGGCTCAAACAATCTTGCCAGACCATCGTTGTTTAAAGGATTATGGAAACCTCTCCAAAATATCCTGATTTCAGAAACAATCAGAGGTACAACTAATCTTACTCACTATGTGGATAATATCTCTTTAAAAATAAGTGGGAAGATTGTCAAGATATCTGCCATACAGCATTACGATCCATCTGCCAGTTTAATTTTGGGTATGCCATTTATTAATTCTGTTTTTCCTGTGACCATTACTGAAGATAAAATTATCTTCAATTTCAAAAAACAAGCAATCTCTGTTCCGAGATTAAAATTTGCAGACTCTAAAGTAAGAAGAGAAAGCCAGAAGAATACCAGCACAAGAAAGCCAAAAAACGATTCCAAAGATTAGAAGAAAGTACTGCAAATTTATGAAGAAAAGGAAGCTCTCAAAACAAAACAAAAAGCAGTGAGAGATCCGCAATGGACTCAGGAACAAATCTCTATATATCAACGGTTAGTTAAAAGCTGCTCAAAAGACCCTCAGATGTTTTGGGAAAAGGAGAGCCCTAAGCAAGAAATTGTGACTATGCATGATAATGGAGTGAAAGGTAAGTTAATTCCTTGTACTCCTTCGATGAACAAGAAATAAAAAAACAGATTGAAGAATTGTTGAAGTTGAGATTAATAGAACCAAGTGTTTCCCATTATTTATGTTCTGCATTTTTGGTCTGCAATCATTCCAAAATAGTTCGAGGTAAAGCAAGAATGGTGATTAATTACAAACCATTAAATGCAATAACTCAAAGCTTTCATTATCCTTTACCTCATTAAGAAGTAATAATGCAGAAAATTCAGAAGAGTAAAATCTTCAGTGAATTTGATACGAAATCTGGTTATTACCAGATTCAGATTGAAGAAGCAGACAAATATAAGACAACATTCACATGCCCTGCAGGATTTTTCCAATGGAGGGTTGTTCCATTTGGATTAAAGAATGCTCCTGCTTTCTTCCAGAAAAGAATGGATTTTATATTTGGTAAGTATGATTTTATCATAACTTACATTGATGATATTTTAATCCATAGTCTAGATTTACAAACACATTTGGCTTATCTAGAAATATTTTTTCAAGAAGTTCAAGCTCATGGTATTGTCCTCTAAGAAAAGAAAATGATGTTATTCCAAAATGATATTGATTTCCTTGGAATTCATGTAATCGATGGACATATATAGATGCAACCACATGTGCTAACAAAGCTTGCTGAGTTCCCTGATGAACTCAAAGATACAAAAATGATTCAGAGATTTTTGGGTGTTTTAAATTATATCCATAAATATATTCCGAGGCTATCTGAAAAAACTGCTTCTATTCGAAAGCATTTAAAATCAGGTTGGTCTAGTCAAGCCATTGCCGCTGTCAAACATCTTAAAGAAGAATGTAAGTCCCTGCCAAAATTGCAGCCTCCAAGAGAAGGACTGTTAATTTTACAAACAGATGCCTCAGATGATTTTTGGGCAACTATTCTTTTCGAAAGAAAGGAGGAAAACAAAGAATAAGAATTATGCGCCTATGCATCATGAGAATTCCTCCCCAATCAGAAAAATTATTTTGCTGCTGAAAAAGAAACTCTTGCAATATTTAATGGCATTCAAAAATTTGAATTGTATCTTGCGCCAAGAAAATTCCTGATTAGGACTGCTCAATGAATTTTAAATATTTCTTTTCAGCAAAATTATCAAGACAGATGGCAAGAGGAAGATTATTATCATGGCAAATTTGGTTCCAGCAATATGATTTTCATGTAGAATGGATTCCTGAAAATTCTAACTATATTGTCGATGCTCTTACTAGGGAAATGAATAAAGCTCATAGAATTGGCCACAACCAGACAAAAGTCAGAGGGAGTATTTTTGATATTCCAGATCAGCCAGACAATCTTGTTACTTTGGCAAAAAGGTTCAAAATTCTCGAGAAGCATGTGGAAGATCTTTGTCTAGAAATAAAAAAGTTAGTTGGACCCAGGCTTCGAAGAAACCAGTGGATTCAAAAATGTCAAGCCTGGCAATAAAAAAATATTGGCACACTTCTTGGATTGGATCCTGAATTGGTAAAAGTATACTCTTTACCAAATATGAAAATCAAATTATATTTTAGAACACTTGATGATTTATGGTCCATACAGTATACTCAGTCTATGATTTGGGTCTTGCAAATTTTAAATTATATCAAATGATTGGTTGTATTGATTTTGCACTTGAAATCTTTACAAGTGCCAAGATGATGGACCTTGATGATGTTAACATCAAGACAGAAGTTGGCCAGTTTTTACAGACCTTAAGGATTCCAGATCTGTTCGAGGAAATGGAAGCATCATATCTACAAAGAAGAGATCCAGATTATATGCATTCAGATACTTCTCCTCAATATGAAATCTTCGAGCCCTTTGCAGATTGGGAAATCAAGAACGGTTACTGCAAGAGGAAACAGGTTGAAAGACAATCTCAATGTGTAGAAAGAAATCTATAGTATATTAAAATCTTTTCTACACCATGGGATTTTAATAGCCCAGAAATAAGGAATGCTATTGAGCCAAACCCATTTTCACAGCTTTTTGCAAATCAGTTTTCAGAAAGTTCCGCATTTGCAGAAAATGAGGTTGAAGTAAATAGAGTTTTGGACTGGTTAAAATATTTTCCCATGCAAAAATTGGCTGAAAAAATTCATATTATCAAAAAATTGACTGAATCGCAAGGGAAGTATCCTGTTTTAAAGTTTTCTGTGAATCAAAAGGCACTAATCACAGTTGGAGTAAGTTCAGGAAATTGGAATGCAGATACTTTATGTCTGATTAGTCTTTTATTATCAACCAGGGTATGCACAACATTTATTTTTGAGTTTGGATGGCAAGAAAAGGAAGGTGTTAGTGATCACTGCAAAATCTGGGTACATCACACCATCGAAATAGCTCCTAACATGTTCCATATTTTTAAATGGGGATTATTGGATGGGATAGAACTACCAGTGCTACAGATGCCAGCTTTCTCAAAAGAACATAAAGATTCTTTCTTAGATATTGATATAAATCCTACATCTTACATCAATAGATGGAAAAGAAAGATGACCCATTCAAGTTACCCTACCAAATCCATCATCCCTATAAAGATCGAATAAAGTTGGAAGTAGGACAGTCCTCTAAAGCAGCTACAACATCTACAGCAACAACATCTTCAAAAGGAAAGGACATTTAGTATTTAGATGTGTACCAAGATGCTCAAGACCCCATTGAACCGGGCTATGAAGAAAAATATCTAAAGATAATAGAGGAGGCATATCTGCGAGAGAATCCATCTTCTGACGAGTTTGAAGATTATGACTCAGACTGCAGCCGTAAGGGACCATGGTTATAGTCCTTAGATTCATTGTAAATAGTTGAAAGTTTGAATTATTGTACTGGAATATTGAGCAGACACCGTCGGACTATGAAAATGCCGACGAGACCCTCAATTATTTCACTTTGAATTATTGTCCACTTTGACTTATTGTCCATAGTGTGCTTTTGGATTATTGTACTGAAATATTGAGTAGACACCATCGAACTATGGAAACGCTGACAGGACCCTCAGTTATTTCACTTTGTGTCGTGTCAAAAAAAAGAGAGAGTATAAAATAAGAAATCGACAGAAGACAAGCACACGTTGTTGAACTGAGTGCTGAGAAACTCTGAGATTTCTTGTTTTGAGATTGTAATGCTATGTGAGTTTCCCTTTTGAGTTAATAAAAGCTTCGCACACCCTTTTACTCTAAATTGAGTTGTTCGCTTGATATCTTCTTCTAAGTATCAGTAAGGCTGCAATAGAGGCGTCAATAAAACTGCTGAGAGAAGTCCCTGAGGAGAGGACAAGGTGCAGAAGACGCGCGCGCAGCAAGTGCTAGAAGATACCATCTCAAGGAACTACTTTTATTAGAGGTTGGTTTTCTCGATCTTTTATTATCTCTGGGTACTAGAAGATACCGAACTTCTTCAAGTCACATCTCCAAATGTGATTGGTTTAATGATTGTGAGGCTGCTTGATCCACACTTGGGTCATGAAGGTCCAATGGTTTGATTTGAATAGGGTCTTCTCGATATGGTTCAAGATGTTGCGTGGGGCAGTGAAAACGAGTACTATGCAATTCTTCCTTAAAATAATGATGAGAATGTGCAGCAACAATGAGACAAAAACAATCATGAAGTAAATAAAGGACAAACAATTTACTGCTTTCGCTAGTTTACATGGGGTGCACTTGTTACAAATCATCTCTAGCATTATCGATAGCAAAGGGAGATAGTCTCAATGTCAAAATGAAAAGGAAGTTAGGGAAGGTTGGTGCAAAAATCTTCTTAATGGAGTTATTTTTTATTCAGAATAGTGGAAGTTACATTGCAAGTTTTGCTTATGAGATGCCATTTCCTTTAATTACTCTAATGTTTGGATTATGGATGAATGTATGTGGCATTGAGAAGAAACTTTCATAATCATCCAAAAGCATATCTAAGGGAGTTGGCCATGTGCATTAGAGTGTTGGATCCTGAAGCCCAGGAAGCTATATGTCTCTTGGCATTGCATTTCCTCCATAGAAGATAACAAATGCCCTGGGTCCTTCATCCTAAAACACTGCTTGATTATTGATTCAAACAAGGAGAGATATGGACAATTCATTCAAGAATTGTTGCAAACATTTTGGAGCCCAAGGACACCCCATAAAAATCACATTCATTGACTGCATTGTGGCACATAAAGGGACCATACAGGGGTTCAAAACTGATATGTGCTTTTCACAAACATGTTATGTTTTATTCATTTGTTTTTTTTAATTACCTATGTATATGACCAATGTGTTTTGCATGCAGGAAGGATGGAGCATGAGTATGATTTGACAAACAAGCCATTCAGATTCATGTAGCAGCCCAAGGCATTATGTCAGCCTTAGTGGTAGATGTAGAAGCAAGCCAATGGATATTTAATATAGCAGATAAACACCAAATCTTGTTCAATAATTCATGTGAATTCCCATGGCTACTTAACAACATTGAATGCAAGGATTCTAGGGTTTCTAACAACAAAATTATGTCTCCTTTGCTATGATAATGTAAATATTTATCATCATAATACTAGCAAATTTGTTGATATTGATTTGAGCATGTAACAATTAGTAGATGAAAGAGAGCAATGAGGAAACATAAGAGTTGCGAGGGCAGGTCAAAGGTCACAGAAGGTGAAAAGTCACCTCACCTATATAAATGTATCCTCATGCCTCATTGGGAGGGTAATTTTAGCACTTGAGCTGAGGCTAGGATTAGATAGTTGATTTATGCTTGAGAGCTAGATGCAATAAGCTCTTGGAAGCCAAGAGGGTGAGCTAAAGTGAAGCTAGGGTTTTGTTTTGGATAATGGCATGAGCATCCCAAGTTCTAATGTTGGGCTTTGATGAATTGCAACATATGTACTTGTATTTGTAGCAACAATAATAAGGTGTTCTTCATTTCTGGCACTAATTATCATGCTTATTCATAGTGGTTGTATTGGTTGTTTGATATTTTCACTACATTTGTATGTGCGCATTCATACACGTAATATCTTATGGACTGGTTCATAGTTGGTGCATGTATGTTTTCTTTGAACCTGTGCTTACTTATTTCTTGCCATGACGATGATCTATTGTGAACTAATTTTCAATTAACCTCTCGTATGTTCTTGTTTATGTATGTTTGATTGGGTTTGGCTCACTGATCCTTCTTGTGGCATATTCCTTTTTATTGTTGTTGTGACTTGCTTGTACCTCTTTCTATAGTTATCAATCTTGGTTTGACTTTGTTTCATTGTCTAGGAATTTTGTTCTTGTCCTCACTCTCACACCTTTTATTTGATAATCAAGAGAGAGAACATTCATGGTGGCAGCTGGGCCCACATACCGGTTGGGGCACCTATCCCAAACAGTGTGAGATCTAATTGAGACTTCACACTAGGGAGACCCCTAGCTATTGGTAGCATCTAACACCAACAACAACATGCAATGATACGATTATGCTGACTGAGTGTGCTCAATAGTTCGGTGAAGGGATACTGGGTGCAGACATAGTAGGAGGATATCATTCTCTGTAGAGGACAACATGAAATTAAAAAAAAACCTCAGTAACATGAGCACTCGTCAAAAAGCCTTTTTCCTAGATGTTGTCACAGTTTTGTTGGACGTTGAGCATAGCCATTAGTAAAGTTGACAAGGGAGTCCATTCCTGAGTGTGGAGGATGTGTTCAGAGGTGGAGAGTCTAGTATGTAGAGAGCATGGGGTGTTCTGCCTTCCCAGAGATGAAAACAGGGGTTTCAGGGGTGCCACAAAAATATTTCGTAGTGCGCTATGAAAATATTTTGTAACGCCTCCAACAATGTAATTTTACATGGTGTTGTGCCCAATTTTTGCATCCGTCTACCTCTTTTCCATCAATTTTTGGTATCATAGCAAGTTTGTGACAAAGTTGTAGAAATTATTGTGTAGATTCGAAACTTCTCATGAAATTGACTAAATCACAAGACTCAAAGCTACTACAAAATTCATAGACATGCAAAAGGAAACATCACACATGCACCAATATTTTATCTATGGGAAAGAAACTGATCAAAACCCCTTCCTATTTGTATTGCATTAATCAAAGAATAGAGATGAATACATATGATTTCTCAAGTCTGAGCACACCTTGCAAGTGTATAGTCTATCTCTCTACTTGCCTGATTAACTTTAGCCAACACTTCGCCAATTTTCAAGCCCTCCAAGCTTCTATTTCCTTGTGTTTTTCCTCGAAGAATAGGCCCCTATTTTTCTGGGAAATTACTCAGTTGGATTCACAATTCCTCTAGGTCCTTCCTCTGATTACATGCACCACCTGTACACATGGGAATAATCTACAACTAATATTACATTACCTTGAAATTTCCATCTCAACTGGGTAGCTTGAATTCTATGCATGCATAAGTTAGTTTAGGTTGATTGATTAGTTAACTGGTTGATCACTGAGTGTGGTTGAAGTTCCACTGCCACAACTTGACCTCCACTAGTTCCTCTAACAGTTAGAACTAGTTTAACAAACCATAACCCAATTTAATTGAAATAGATTGCTAAAAATTAGAAATCATTCATACTAAAATGAACTCAAACTTCCCCAACTTGAATTAACTGAGTTAGCCGAGTGACAAGTGCCATCTCACCTCAGTTAACTATGTCCAACATTTCTACTAAAATAGAAATTCAAATTTTCTCTAGTTTGACCAAGGAAAAGTCAAAATGATATTTTCTTATTGCATTTTTAGCACTTCCTCTTAGCAAGAAAGGGATTATCCCACCCCTATCCCGTACCTGTGGAACTCAAACTTCCCTCTTGACAAGGCCTTTGTCAAAATGTCAACATCTTGTTCCTCTGTCAGAATGTATTGCAACAAAATTGTTCGCCTCTGCACACAATCCCATAAATAGTGATACCAGATATCTATATGTTTGGATCTATAATGAAATACATGATTTTCATAGATCTTTATGCAACTCTGATTATCATAGTAGATCATAGTCGGATCCATAATCTGACCAAACAATTCAACAAGTATCTTTCTCATCCATATTGCTTCACATGATGCTTGAATTACAGCCATGTATTTCACTTTTTTTGAGCTGAGTACCATAGATATTTTCTTCCTACTATACCAAGAAACCGATGTGGATCCAACACTGAAAATTCCACTTGATGTACTCTTTTGGTTTGATGGACTCCCTGCCCAATCTACATATGTGAAGCCACATAGCTTCACTCCCTTTGTCTGTCTATACCATAGTCCAAAGTAGGTGATGCCTCTAAGGTACCATAGAACATGCTTAGCTACCATCCAAAATAGTTTGGTTGGCCTAACCATAACTTGGTTCAGCTGGTTGATTGGTCATGTGTTCAAAAGATACATTAGTGAACCCACCAATTTCTGGTAAACAGTAGTATCCACTTCCTCGCTTGAAGTGACATCTTCTTTCCTCTTGTTGGTCACTAGAGGTGTCTCCATGGGTTTGCATATGTCCATGCAGAACCTCTGAAGTATCTTGTTGGAATACTTTCCCTAAGAGACAAATAGTTCCCCATCACCTTGCCATACTTCTAATCCGAGGAAGTAGTGCATGAGACCCATGTCCTTCATTTCAAACTTTCTTGCAAGGTCCTCCTTGCAAGATCTGGCCAGCTTCTCATCACCAGTCAAAATCAAGTCATCAACATATAAGAAAATAATAAACAATTTACCTTCTACCAAGATATGTTAGAGGTTTGCATCCGCTTCACTTTTGGTGAAGCCTAAACTGGTGAGATAACTATCAATCCTAGTGTACCAAGCATAGGGTGCTTGCTTGAGACTGTACAATTCTCACTTGAGTCTGCACACATGAGACTCTCGATTAAAAGTCTTGAATCCCTTTGGTTGCTCGATATACACCTCCTCCTCAATAACTCCATTGAGGAATGTTGTTTTCACATCCATCTGGTGGATATTCCACCTCATATGTGCAGTCAGATGAAGAATTGATCTAATGGATGAGTACCTTGTTACAAGAGCAAAGGTCTCATCATAGTCTTCAACTTGAGAGTACCCAGGCCACAAATTTGGCCTTGTAATTTTCTATGCTTCCGTATGCTACATGATTCACCTTGAAGATCTATCTTGAACACACCACTGATTTGTCTGGTGGTCTTGGGACCAATTCCTAAACACTATTGTTTACAATGGATTCTAACTCCTTCACCATTGCATCAACCCATATATGTTTCTCTATTTATTCCTCAAAAGAGGATGAATCATTCTACACAAGCTCAGTCATTAGATCCATGTAGCCAGTGCACCGATCTGGTGACATTCTATGCATGTGTTGATTTGAAGGAGCACCCACATTCTCCCTCACATCCTGCACAAGTCCCTCAACTTCCCTGTTCCTTTTCCTGGCTTCCTTGGATGGTTCTTGTTGAGTGGCTATCTCCACTCTCTATTCCTCAATTTGTGTCTGCTCCACAACTTCCTGAGGTTCTTCCTGCTGTACCTCTGAGATATTAATGGTTAGCTATTATGCCAGAGCATCTAGGGTAAATGTTTTGGGGGTTTTTGTTTTGATTTGGGAGACCAATGAATAAAAAAAATATAGAACTGATATAGCTAACCCTCTAAATAATATCAATATCTCACTAAAGGGCTGCTATAAGATTTCACATAGTGATGAAGCTTGAATAGTGGTAAGCAAAAAACAAAAAATAATATGATTATTACAATTCTCAGATAGATAATTACATAATCATAAGTGTGAAAAACTTTGACTGATGTTTAGAAGGTTTAAGAGAATATGCTTATGCTTACAACAAGATGCTGATAATTTATTGATTCAGAGGGAATTAATTAAACAGAAAGTTCATTAATTCATTCTCTTTAATGATTATCACTTCAGAAAGCTTATAGGAATAGATTGAGACACAATTATTCCTACCTAGTTATCTCTTTTTCGTCATAAGAATATGAAGAAAAACATAATGAGTAATACAGGAAAAACTTACATGAAACACAAACTGTGCAAAATAGAATTCAGAATCCTTTGCTTCATGTTGAGGTTCCAGAAAAGTCAAGTACATAAAATGTCTAGAAATGCTTCATCAAGGGTGAAACCCTTGATAACTCGTGAAGAGAGTTATTTATACAATAGTAGGACGAAAAATATCCTAAACTGCTTTTACAAAAATAGATTATTTACACAATAAAAAATAAAACTGCTTAATGATCCGACACTGCTTTGGTGCTATGTTGTTTGATGACTGTCACTGAAAAAGTTGAAAGATGGTTGACGCTAGCTGACTGTTCCTTCAAAAGCTGAATGCTGTTCAATTATCCTTGATTAAGTAAATCTGTTAATTCTTCCCAGCGTTTCTCATCTGGGATAGAAATGCTTGTTATCCTTCTGTAGATTTCATCCATCTCAGCGTGTTTAGTAAAAGTGGGCTTTACCAAAATATATGATTGATTTCATCTGGGATGAAGAAATAATCCCTGAGTGTTTTTATTATGAGAGCTATATCGCTGATCCTCTGTTTTAATAGTCAAGGCTCTACATAGTTGTCTTCTTCTCTGAATATAGACTTTTTAATAGGTTTCCTGTTGAGTCTTAGAATAAATAGACTCTGCGACTGATATCAGAGTTGTTTATCCAATGCTCAAGTCTTCGGCTGATTACCTGCAAAACACAACAATAGTTAAGAAAACACAGTTTTGATAGGAAAGGGGATTGATGGCTTTGTTTGCACAGGATGCCTGAGGAAGGAGCCATGACAATGTTTTGGACGTGGAGGTGGAATTGCATCGCAAAGGTTCAGGGTGGCGCTAAAGGGTTTTATGGGTTTACACAGTTAAATGGGTGAAAGGCGTGAAAACAAAGGTTTTCAAGGTTTAAAGTCTAATAGGCAACTTTTTGAAAATGGTGCGAAATTCATATTTTATGGAGGATAAGTGGTTTATCGGAATGGCGGGGAGGCGGTTTTAAGGGTCGTCACACTGCTTTTGTGGCGTGGGCGATTTTTTAGAGGGGTCACCTGATGTATGTTAGAGCATGACACATAGCCATCGGGGGGTCGGGGAAAACCGCCTTATTGGGCGGGTAAAGGTAGTCCATTGGGCATGGCCGATATGGATTTGGGCCATTGGATTTGGGTGATTGTGATCTGATGGTAGTCGGGCGGAGAAGCTACGTGGAGAAAATGAACGAGAGTTGAGGGGGGGGGGCAGGTGTTTTAATCATAGTGATTTGGGATTAGTTTAGGAATTTATCCTGGGTTAAGCGATCAAGAAGGGCTTGATTGCAGGATTATGGGTAATTCATATAGTTTTTATTAAAACTAAGGGTTGGGGTATTTTACATAGGGATTTAGTTATATACGGGAAAAGGGTTATATTAGGATTTATATAACAAAATTAGGATTAATATGAATTGCGATGGGTGGAAGGGGTTTTTCCTAAGTTAAAGGGAAAAAGGTTTGCGCTTGCGCATTAAGCTTTATACTTAGGATAAAAGGCTTTTTGTGGGTTTTTTGAGAGGAAAGGGATTTATATGGGGGGTTTTCACTTTTCTTAGGCAAATTGTGTTTAACCTTAGGAAAAGGGGTCTTCTTATGGTGATGAGGGTAGCACTTGAGTCTATAAGTCATTAAGCTGAGGGTTCTTTCCCACCAAAAGTAAGAGAAATTCTCTGAGCCTCTTTGATTTGTAGGATTAAAAGTACTTAGAATATACTTGTAGATACGAAATTAGTAAGTAAA
Source organism: Pinus taeda (assembly GCA_000404065.3). Taxonomy (NCBI): domain Eukaryota; kingdom Viridiplantae; phylum Streptophyta; class Pinopsida; order Pinales; family Pinaceae; genus Pinus; species Pinus taeda. The sequence continues at coordinate 92,673 of APFE031451798.1, read as the reverse complement.
GGGGAAAAAATGAATGTGGGGGAAGCTAATCACATGAACTTGTAAACCTTTGTATTTGCTTCCATAGTGGACCATATGTGTTAAAATATGTGTATAAGCATGATGCATGTGCTTTGATATAATTAACCTTGTAGTTCAACAACCTTTCTTCTACTTACCCATTACTTACCTCTAACATATTTTCTTCATTTCTTTGGGTGCATTTAGGCTAGAAAACCCTTATTCATTTATTTTTCTTCTGAAGAGAAATTTATCTATTTCTAATCTTATATTATCCAAGGGCTCAGATTAAGCTTATGAGCTCCTTTTATTTTCTCTACCTAACTATTATCTGCCAAGATTACACTATTTGGTTGGATTTTATTCTTTGATTTATAAACATAAAATTCAAAGCATGGAATAACCAAGATTAAACAGTTAGATTACCATGGATTGTGGCATGAATAACAAGTTGCACACAATCATTATTATGCATAAAAGTAAATAGTAGTCGCATTTACACTTGCATACTTTCATGGTCCTTTTTTTTTTGTCTAACCTAGCATTTTATTTTGCTTTTATTTTATAGGGCATCTACCCTAACATTTTCTTTGATATGGACATATTTATTCAAAAATATTCCTCACATTTTTTATTCAATATTATTTTTGTCCATATCCTATCTTAACACTTTGTATATACATTTTCATTTTTTTGCCTAATTTATTCTCTTATCAAAACCAAAAAATGCTACAACACTTCCTTTGGAGCTAAGAGCTAATATTCTGGTTGGATCTGCAGCTCCCTCTCAAGAGAGCACTGCATGGCTTTGTCTTCATCAAATTTTACATCCCTTTACACAATTGTCATTCTGAAGGATGACAAGTACACACAGTAGTTGTGGGGAGTTTCTGTGTAACCCACAACTACCCCCAATTCTGTTGTTGACTCTAGCTGCTTCCTTGATTATTTGGAGACATGGCAGTAAACAAAGGCTCCAAAAATCTTGAAGTGTGAAACATACGACTTTTTCCGTGAGAAAGCCTCCTCTGGTGTAATCATGCCAAGAATCCGATGAGGAATCCTATTGTGCAAATAGACCATTGTGTTGCATGCCTCGACCCACAAATGCAGAAGTAGGCCATGATCATGCAACATCACCGTGGCTTCTCCCACAATGCTATGGTTCTTTCTCTTAGACACCCCATTCTACTATGGGTTATGGGGTGTTGTCAACTCTCATCGAATACCTTCTTTTGTAAGGAATTTTTTAAATTTATTTGACACATACTCACCTCCATTATTGCTCTTGAGAGCCTTCACGTTCTTTCTATTTTATTTCTTAGCCAGTGCCTTGAACTCCACAAACTTGGAGAATGTCTCATCCTTCTTCTGCATGAAGAAGATCCAACACTTCCATGAGAAGTTATCAATGAAAATGACAAAATATTTGTGCCTGGGAGGCTATCGAGAAAGGTAAACAAACATCAGAGTGGATCCTTTCAATGATCATTTGCTTTGTTGTCCCAATCATGGAAAGTGGCTTTTGTGTACTTCCCCAAGGTACACCCTTTGCATGTATCCTGCTGCTCTAGTGCTCCTTTGGGGAGGCTTGTAGTTATCTACCGCATAATATTCAAAGTGCCATGCTGAAAATGGCTAAGTCTTCTATGCCAAAGTTCATCGACATTGCGACTCTGAACCTTCTCTGCCTTTGTGCTCAATTCAGCACATTCTTCCATGTCTAGCTTGTATAAGTTCTTCACACGAACCCCGATCTGCTTCACTTATCCCATGGTTTTGTGTCTCAGGAATTCCTTTCCTTTACTGAAGATCACATCATAACCATTGTCTTTCAAAACTGCAACAAAGACGAGGTTTTTCTTTAGGCCCAGAAAAAACATGACATTCTTGAGCCCGAGGGGGAATCTTGACTCCCTATGAAAGGTGATTGTACCAATCCTGGTCACGTTGTACCTTTTGTCATCCCCCATCTCAATGTGCATCTGCAATTCTTTTTCGTCTAGGTCACTAAAAACTTCTCTATTCCCCATCATATGGAATGAGGCACTTGAGTCCATGTAACATATGCTCCCCATCACTGTGTTGTCCATGCATGAAATGAGGGTAAAGTCAAGCTCGAACTGTGAAGACAAAATTTCACCCATTGCTCTTCTGGAGGTATTCTTTCTCGTATTCTTATGTGAACACTACATGGCATAGTGCCCAAATTCATGACAATGAAAGCCCTTGATTCTGGAAAAGTCTTTCTTCTTTCCCCCTTGACTAGATTCTGTTTTGGAATAGGATTTATTCCCTTTTCCCTTCTTTTCCTTTCTAGCCAAGAAACAATTTTATTCATCCTCGCCCTTGGATGAAGTTTCATCTTTGGTATTTTTTAGGGAAAATCCTCAAATGGATTGCACAATTCCTCTAGGTCCTTCCTCTGACTGCATGCAACACGTGTACATATGGGAATAGTCTACAAATGATAGTACACTTCCTTGGAATCTCCATCTTAACTGGGTAACTTAAATTATATGCATGCATTAGTTATGTTCGGTCGATTGATTAGTTAAATGGTTGATCACTGAGTGTGGTTGATGTTCCACTTCCACAACTTGACCTCCATTATTTCCTCTAACATTTAGAACTAATTTAATTGATTATAACTCAATTTAACTGAAATAAATTACTACAAATTAACAATCAATCATACGAAAACGAACTCAAGCTTCCCCAACTTGAATTATTGAGTTAATTGAGTGACAGGTGCCATGTCATCTTAGTTAACTACCTCCAAGATTGCTGCTGAAATATAAATTCGAATTTTCTCTAGTTTGACCAAGGTAAAGTCAAACTGAGATTTTCTTGCTACATTTTCAACAAGAGCTACATATATGACAAAGTTACAATTGGTGTTGGTGGCGTTATCTACTGAAGATAGAGATGGAAATGCGAGCAAGAAGAGCATGATTACGTGGAGGGAAACCCATAGCTAATGTAAAACTCCGAGAAGAGATACAGAGGCTGCAAGATTGTTTAGAGGCCATGGAGACCAGCAGGCGTTGAGACCCTGAGGCTGGACATGACACTGGATTAGAGGAAGAAGCTACAACAGAAAGAGTAGCACCTATGGATGAGGCTCCAGAAGTTAAAATATTGAGGTCGGTGCTAAGCTCAAGCTCCAGATCAAAACCTGAGTTCTCCACCTATGATGGCAATCTAGTAGCCGAGAATTTCATGGATTGGATTAGTGGACTAGACAAGTATTTCAAATAGAAGAGATTGAAGAAGATAAGCAGGTGAAATTTGTTGTAATTATGTTGAAAGTCCATGCTGCATTGTGGTGGGACAATGTGCAGGCTGAAAGAAGGAAAAAGGGAAAACCATTGATTAAAAGTTGGGATAATATATAGCTATCCCTCTATAGATAGGTACATAACCTCAAGTAAAGGCTACTAACAATTAGAGAATATACCGAGGAGTTTTACAGGGTGAATTTGATGACAGGTTATGTAGAAGACAACAAGGTACATCAATGGCTTGAAACTAGAGATTCAAAATGAAATCAACATGGTTTTTCCTCGAATGATGAAAGAAACATACAAGTTTTCCTTGAAGGCGGAAGAGAAGATAATGAGGTAGCATAATTCAAGTTGAGGCAATGACTTTAGGGGAAAAGGACAAACAACTGGAAGAGGGAGGCTCCAACCCAAAAGAATGATGCAGGTAACCCAAGGAAGCAAGGACAACAAGTTAAAGAAGGTGACTCTAGATGAGGAAGACCTTACTAGAGAGGTAGAGGTAGAGGAAGAGGAAAATAGATTGTCTACGGTGCTATAAACGTGGGAAACCAGGTCACAGATATTTTGAGTGTGTTGAGAATGAATAAGGAGGACATAGAGATGCATATGTAGCTCAATTGGAAGCAGAAGAAGCACATGCACTTGTGGTGGAAAATGCACCAGAAACGAGAGAATATTTAATGATGAAAAAGGATTTGTTGAGACCAACCAGGAGACTGATGAACCAACAAAGAGGAAAACCTTGTCTAGACTATTTGTAAGGTTGGAGGAAAATGCTGCAAAGTGGTGAATGACAGTGGGAGCACTGAAAATCTAGTTTCCACAAAAATGGTGGAAAACTTGGATTGAAAAGGTTGAAGCATCTGACACCATATAAAGTGTCATGGATGCAGAAAGGTCACCAATTGTTGGTGAGTGAGTAGAGTGAAGTAGAGTTCCAGATCGAGTGATATAAGGATAAGATAGTTTGTGACATCATGCCAATGGATGTTTGTCACCTTCTTTTGGGATGACCTTGACAGTTTGATAGAAGAGTGGTGCATGATGGAGAGAAAATACCTATAAGTTTGAAAAGGATGGCATCAAGCACACCCTTGTATCATTGAAGGAAGAAATTAAAACTGGGACAAGTAGCTCAATATCATTGTTTTTGGGAGGAAAGGAATTTTTGCAATAAATGGAGGAAGAAGAGGTCAGCTATGTGGTGGTCTGCAAGTGAAAGGTAATACTTTTGTACACTGAAATTACAGATTTACTTGTTGATATTCAAGAGATGTTTCATGAGTTTAGTGATATCGTGGTAGATGACTTTTCAAGTGAGCTTCCATCCTAGATAAGTATAAACTATCACATAGACTTGATACCGGGAGTAAGCCTTCCGAATAAAGTTGCTTACTGAATGACACCCAAGGAGAATGAATAGATAAGGAAGTAGGTTCAAGGACTATTAGACAAAGGATTGATAAGGGAGAGCTTGAGTCCATGTGATGTCCCTGTGATACTTAGCCCAAAGAAAGATGGAGAATGGAGTATGTGTATAGATTTCATAGAAATTAACAAGATTACAATCAAGTACCAATTTCCATTTCCACAGATGGATGACATGATGAACTATTTGAGTGGGGAAGTCTACTTTTCAAAGCTTGATTTGAAGAGGGGATACCATCAGATCTGAATTAGAGAAGGAGATGTGTGGAAGACAAGTTTCAAGACCGATAGTGGACTATATAAATGACTAGTCATGCCATTTTGACTAACAAATGCACCAATCACCTTCAAGTAGTTGATGAATGAGGTCTTGAAGGAGTTTTTTGGTAACTTTGTTGTTCTTTTAGATATCATTTTTGTGATTCAAATGCGTTAAGTAAGTCATTCACGTATGACCATTTCCATGAGAGGTAGTCGTAACTGACTAATTTCTCATGATTTTTGAATAGTTCACTTAGCACTCATTGCATCAAGTGATGCTCACAGGGGTGAAGAAGTGGGATTGAAACTAGTGAAATGAATCATAAAGCGTCAATCATCACTTCCAGGGCTTTCACCTGGTAACCAGGACTTCCTGGGAGGTTACCCATCCCAGATCGCATCTGGCTCAAGCGCGCTTAACGGTGGAGTTTTCCCCACAATCAAGCACACTTAGCTTGCTACCCCATTTGCAAAACCTTAGCGAGTATTGTGCCTCATGAACCATTCAAGTAGAGATCCCTTCACTCTTTTTGAATTTCTAGTATTAGGGGGTTTACGCAGTGCATTATATTAGATATCATTTTTGGGATTCAACTGTGTTAAGTAATTCATTCACGTATGACCATTTCCATGAGAGGTAGTCGTAACTGACTAATTTCTCATGATTTTTGAATAGTTCACTTAGCACTCATTGCATCGGGTGATTTTCAATCAAACAAAGGAAGAACACTTTGGGCATGTAAGGTATGTTCTAGAAAGGTTGCAACAAGAGAAATTGTTGACTAACGTGAAGAAGTGTACTTTCATGAAGTTTGAGTTGGTGTACTTAGGATTTTCCATTTCAAAGGATGGGCTGAAGATGGATCTAGAGAAAATAGAGGCAATTGTGAATTGGCCTTCACCCAAGAGAATTTTTGAGGTTAGGAGTTTTCATGGTCTAGCTAGATTCTATCGAAAGTTCATCAAGAATTTCAATGGTATTTGTTCATATATCATTAATACAATCAAGAAGGATAGAAAATCATTTTGTTGGACAATATAAACAGAGAAAAGTTTCCATATCTTGAAGAAAAATATCAATGAGAAGTCGGCGTTGAAGCTACCTGACTTCAATTAAATTTTCTAGGTTAGATGTGATACTAGGGGCACAACCCTTGGAGCAATATTGAGTCAAGAAGGCAACATTGTTGCCTATTTTAGTGAGAAGTTGAATGAATCTAAGAAAAAATACTCCTCTTATGATAAGTAATTATATGTGGTGGTTCAAGTGTTGAAGCATTGGAGGCACTATTTGATGCACAAGGATTTTTTTTTGTTCTCTAACAATTCTGCATTACAGTATATAATGTAGCAACATAATTTGAACCATAAGCATGCCAAGTTGGTGGAATACCTACAAAGTTTCACCTTTGTTCTGAAACATGTGAGTGGGAAAGAGAACAAGTTAGTCAATGCTTTGAGCAGGAGGAGCTTGATCATGCAAGAGTGACATGTGCAGATTTTGGGTTTTGACTATTTGAAGGACTTGTACAAGGATGATGTTGACTTCAAAGAGGCCTTTGAAGCATGCAAGAACCCCGTGAGAAGAGATACCAACCCATGGAGGGAGTTTATGTTGCAGGATGGTTCGCTGTTAGAAAACAACCCATTATGTATTCCCCATTATTCAATGAGAGAGAATTTGATGCAAGAAAAGCACAATGGAGGATTAGTAGAGAATGATGGTGTGGACAAGACACTTGGGCAACTAAAAAAATTCTATTTCTGGCTAAAGATGAGAACTGATGTGCATAAATATGTGGGCAGATGCAGAGTATGTCAACACGTGAAAGGGAGGATTCAAAATGTTGGGTTGTATGCTCCTCTACCCATCCCAAGTAGACCATGGGACTCAGTGAGTATTTAAGGACACAATAAGGTAAGGATTTTATACTTGCAGTTGTGGACATATTTACGAAGATGGCTCACTTTATCCCATGTTGCAAGACTAGTGATGCTACACATGTGGCTCATTTGTTTTCCAATGAGATTGTCCAATTGCATGGTTTGCCAAAGAGTATAATTTTCGATAGGGACACTGGGTTCGTGGGACAATTTTTGGAGGACTTTGCAGAAGAAGCTTGGAATGAAATTGAACTTCGGATCAACCTATCACCCACAATCTAATGAGAAAACTGAAGTTGTGAACAAGAGTCTTAGAAACCTATTGAGGAGTCTTGTGGGGGAGCATCCCAAGCAGTGGGATCATGTATTAGCTCAACTTGAGTTTGCATACAATGATTTTCCAAATAGGAGCACCGTGAAGAGTCTGTTTAAGATCTTGTATGGAATGCACCCTAGAGGAGTTTGTGAGCTGAGGGATTTGGGAAAACTCAAGTAGAGGAGAGATGATGGGGAGGATTTTGTAGCAATGATGAGTGAATTACACAAGGAAATAAAATATAAGTTACAGGATAACAATCACAAATACAAATAGGGAGAAGATTTAAAAAGGAGAGGAGTAAATTTTGAAGTAGGAGACATGGTATTAGCAGATTTGAGAAAAGAGGGATTCCCAAGAGGGGAGTATAAGAAGATAAAAATGAAGAAAATAAGACCTTGCCGAATCCTTAGAAAGTTTTTTGCAAATTCCTATGAACTGGAGCTACCTATGGACCTAGGTATCTCACCTATCTTCAATGTGGTTGATTTGTATCCCTATCAAGCTGATGATGAAGGTGCCGCTACAAAATGTTGGAGTAATAGGGAGGTCAATGAACAAAATTGGATAAAGCATATGCCTATGGCAAAGAATCTAGAGGTTGAGAGAGTCTTGGACACTAGGGTTGCAAAGAAAACCAGAGGAAAAGAGTGTCTGGAGTTTTTAGTGAAGGAGAAGGACCGTCTGCTAGAGGATTCTACATGGATGAGTGTTGCAGCTCTACAAGAGACAATTTTTTCTATAGAGGACCTTATGAGAAGGAGCTCATGAGTTTCTCCTTTCTTTGTGAGTCTGATTCAGGTGCATTAGACCAAGTTCATGATGGAAAATGAAGGGGGCTTGAAAATGTGGTGGATTGGCCACATGTTGGGATGGAAAAGTCGATTTTGACTCCTTTAGTGATATTTTAAATAATGTAAATACAAACTTTGAATAAGATGTAGAGTCTAGGAAATGAAGAGTAATTTTCCTTGTGACTTTTTGACTTCCCTCATTTAGAGAGAAGAGGAAGTGAAACAATTTCCAAGTATTTGCATAAAAAGAGCTTTGATTGAGAGGAGGCGAGCTTCTTCTCTTTCCTCAAACCTATACCTTTGAAGTAAATAAAATAAATATGTAGCATATTCTTTCCATAGATCTATGTTATTTCTCTATGTTTAAATTGTATATACATTTGATTTCACTCTAGAATCAATGTGACCCCAGGACTGTAGCATTATGTGCTGGTGGACATTTATGGGTCGTGGCCATTGTGCACACTTATTATTGTGACCCAAATCATTAGTTTGCAGAGTATTTGGTTTGTAGGAAATGACATGGTTATGCTGATTGGGCGTGCTCAATAATTTGATGAGGGGATGTTGGGTGCAAACAAAGCAGGAGAGATCTATCTCTATAGAGGATAGTGTGAAAAAAAAGCCTCAGTAACTCGATCATTGGACAAAGAGGCTTCGTTTTGGACGTTGTTATGGTTCTACTGGAAGCTAAGAGTATCCATTAGTAAAGGCGATGAGGGAGTCCATTCTTGAGAGTTGAGGAAATGTTCATAGGTGGAAAGTCTAGTCTGTAGAGATCCTAGAGTGTTATACCTTCCCAGATACGAAAACAGAGGTTTTAGGGGCACTTTCAGGGGCACTACGAAAAAATATTCTGGAATGCGCTACAAAAATATTTTGTAGCACCTCCAACATTGTATTTTTGCATGGTGTTGTGCCCAAATTTTGCATCTTATTGCCTCTTTTCCATCATTTCATATCACATCTAGGAGTCAGAACATCTGAGGGTGACAAAGGTTGTTCACCTCTTGGGAGTCTAGATTCTCATAGGCTTGAATAACTTCCTTTTTACTTTTCATGTGCGGGTCACAATGCATATGTAAAATCAGGGCCTGCACATGTATGTTGTACTAGATTTGAATTCAAAGATCTGGGATTGGTGAAAGGCACATGCCTTTCTACGACCCAAATATAGAGTAAGTTATATATATTTTTAGGCGTTGGAAGACTCTCTTTCTAGGGAACCATGCTTAGTGGAACCCTTCACTAAGCTATCTGACGGTTCATGAATCTAGGGGTGTCAAGAGGTTGCACATTTTTGCATGGCTGGATGTGGTCAAGGTCAGATACACTAATACCATGACAAAATGCTGGTGTGGAAGTGCCACGAGGGCCAAATCAAGTACACATGGATTCCATGTGGTAGTATAATGATGACAGGGCTTGGTAACATGGCTTGGGGTGGACCACTAAGATTTTCAAAGGAACGAAGTGGAGAGTGACTTGGAGATTGAAATTTGAGATATATTGAGCCTTCCCCCTCGTGTTTGAAGTTTAATGAACAAGAGAGGGGCATGATTAGGATTAGTTCCAAACCTATATCCTTCAATTAACAACTAAGACACATTGAGCCGCACCCCTCCCAAATTTGATACCATCGTTGGAGAGGATATGTTTTTCTATCTATTTTGATCAAGGTTGAGCTGGAGCATAACTCACGTGAACGGAAGGAAGGGAGTTGGAACGAGGTAGAACCCTAGGATTTTGGAACTATGCCATCAACCCAAAGTGTCATGTGTGAGGAAAAAAACTCAATGCCGAGACCCCAAGTTGATGTGGGCTAGAGGGCTCCACCTAAGGCACATAATACATTGAATGGAAGCATGATATCATGACATGGTAACCTAAAACCCATCCACAGATGGTAAGGTGGTGCCATTGGAATAGGGAAAATGCCACATGAGTGCCACATGGCACCTTTTTGATGACATGTCCTTTATTAATAAGACAAATCTTCCAATGGGCATAATTTTTTATATGTTACTCAAATTGAGGTAAATTTTATATCAATGGAAATCTCTCAACAAGTTGGTCATAGTGCTGGTGTCAAAATTAAATTTCGTAGAATTGAAAAAATGAAGTTTTTTCTAACCCCATCTCCATAATAGACCTTGGGGATAGGGTCAAACAGGTAACACCTTCCCCAACTTGAGAATCTTTTAGGGGGTTGAAGGGAGGTGGTTACGAAGTGGTATTAGAGTGAAGGTTCAACACTAAACTTGAAGAGGCTCAAACACAATGAAAATATTTAGTATGAATATTTAATTATTGTATATGTTGAATTTTAATTTATAGTTGATATTGTTGCTAACCTTGATTGAATGTTGATGTGTCTTTTTGATCCAGCATGTATAACTGACATGGGTTTTGATTTTGTGAACAATTTCAATTCAACATGCTTAGTGCTAACAGACCAAGGTGATAAATGACTATACTCATGCTAGATTTAACTAACAACCATGTGTGTATGACAACACATAAGTAGACAAAAAATCCAACAAAGAAATTAAGGAATGAGCAGCAAAATGGTGTTGTATAGCACAAACATATCCCATCATAATCAGGAACAAGACTTAGTTGGGAAGAGGTCAAATTAAAATTTCCTTGATAGGATGGATATAATCTCAAGAGCCTGAGCGCTCAATTGAGAAGCTGCAAGGTAGATAATGAAAATATCATTAGAGCACGGGAAAGATAATAAGAGGTGAATGCAGTGATTTTGCAAAGCTTATTAGATCTACAAAGGAAAATGAAACATGAGCTTGGTTCCAACTATCTAGGTAGACACATACCCAAGCGAATCCCATCAAATATTAGTAAAAAGGGATTGAAAACCAATAGAGCAGAAGGTAGCAAGTAAAGGAAAAGGCATAGGAAAGTAACTAAAGACATGGTGAGTGGGGAAATCCCACTAAACACTCTGGAAAGAGAGTCAAGTAGCTATGACTAGTTATCTAGTGCTACAACTAGAAGCCACCACCAGCAAAGGATAAGTAAGAAGAGCTTAATGTTGAACAATGTGAACTTTGAAATGAGAACTATAAACTCAAAACGAGAAATCTAGCCAAAAAACCCCAAAAAACATGAAAAACAGTGCTAAAAACTAAAATGTGTATACTGGAACGATGTTTTTTTTAGGGTTAATTTTCAACATATTTAAAAAATGGTAGTAAAATCAATTTTTTTTGTGCAAAAAACGATTTTTTTTGAGGAAAAAAACACACTAATGTTTTTGGTAGAATAACATTTTGCTTTCCCAGGTATAATTTCAACATTTTTTAGTAATGATGATAAAGATAAAATAATGGGATCCAAAATACATTAAAATTCCATCAGGTTTCATCCATGTTGTTAAACATATAATAACATGACACTAAAGATCGCTAAAATTCTAATTGTTTTCAACCATAACATTAAAGATAAAAAAAAAAATTGGAAAATTTTCAACCATAGAGTTAAAAAACTTTAAGTTTTCAACACATTTAAACCATGACATTATGAACAAATTACATGAATAATTAATCAAAATGTCAATACTTGTAGATTGAATGAAACATAAATCATATCTCTAAGTTATTATTGCATTGTAGATATTCTAAACAATAAAACTCATCATAATTAAAACATATAATCCAACAAACATAAAAATGACTCGTAACTTCATTTAACATCATATGGAAATCAAAAATTTCATTTCAAGATACGATGCAAACATCAGTTATATAAATTGTCTATTCAAAATCACTCATATTTCTTGCACAACATCAAAATTCATATATTCAGATGAATGACTAGATGCAGATGAAGATGTTCCATATTCTTCTCTTTCATCAACTAGTGCATCATCTGAGTCCACATGCTTTCCCACCATTTCAGGTTTCAAAATTCTTCTGTATCTATGACTGGTTTCAACAGACTTCCATTTCAACACTGTTTCTTCTAGTAACAACCTCTTCAGAATCTCTATTGTCTTGAAGTGAAGAGTTCCTCTCTTTGTTAAATTGAAGTCATAAACAAGTATGTCAACATCCTCCAACTTTAAGAGGTCTGTGCAGCGACGATTTATATTTGTACCCTTTCTTTTTCTCTTTCTGCCAATTTTTTTATCAACTACCATCTTTGGTTTGTAGACACCATTGAATGGGTGTGTATTTGTGGCATACCACTGTAATTCAACACCTGCAACATATTCATTTTCTTTAATGACCATTATAAGCTGAGAAACCCAGAATGGATAGCCATTGGGATCTCCATCTGCTAGCACTACGATCATGCAACCCTCCTTAATATCATGTATTGAACCCCTGTAAAGGTCTTCCATGGCTTCACATTGTGCATGAGATATTCTAGAACCAATATACAGTTCTCTTTCCTCTACCTTTGAAGAATTAATAATACCTTGAGATTGTTGTTATTCAACAATGTTTCTTTCCTCGTGTTCATTTTACTCATTTTTTGGTCAAATAAATGGAATTTTCAAAGGTATATCTTCATTTGTTGTTCTTGAAATGATATCACTTTGATTATTGAGAAAAGACTCCCACCAAACTAAATCAGCAATATCAAGTACTCATATGTATATTTAATATATTTTTTTAATTTCTTTCAGGCAATCAAAATAATTTATCTCTATTCTGTCTGTGTGCATTATGAACTTTAACAACTGATTGTAATAACAATATATTTGACGCAAATATTGGATGATCTGGAATGAACTTCAAAAATTCCAAACTTGATGACGACGCCCATTTTGCAGTAGTTGAATACTTCTTGCCCCATATTAGTGTTTTCCCATCATTTTTTTTGATACGAAATTGATGTTGGAAGCTAATGTCATTAATTTGTTCAGTGCATTTCTCCTCACCATGCGATCCCAGAATAATCCTTCTCAAGTCAACAATTTCTTCCAACACATCAAAAATAGGCTCTGTCATGTATGATTTCTTAATACACTGAATTAATGATGACAAGCTTGCAACATCCTTCCTCCTCAATGTGGCTGAAAAACGATTGAACATCTAATCAATATGGTCATGAGTGTGTGCAACAAGAAGGAAACCAACCTTTACCTTCTAAAAATTTCTCAATTCAACAAGCATGTTTATATATCCAAAAACAATATTATTTTTGTTTTCACGACAAGTGTTGTCCAATTGTAGACACAAAACTTTAGGAATATTAACAGACTAATGAGAAAGCACATCATGAATTATGGTTATTGTCATATTTGCATCATTATGAATATTTGGAGTTGTGAAGTATACCCTTGGCAACATTTTTCCATTGAAGACCATAAAACCAACTGAGTGATATTGAATAAAATTTTCCTCCTGTAAATTTTTGGGTGTGTGAACAAAATGTGGTAGAAGTGTTTGCTTCTGGTCCATACCATCAATTATCAAACCCAAATATTTGTTTGGATTATCATAACACTTCTTTCGATGTGTGTACACCTTTCTCCTTTCACTTGTTTATTGTTCGCGATGCTCTTGAAGTGCTTTGACAATGGAATCTACACAACATAAAAGAAAGTCATTAATAAATACGTTTTCATAGTTGATGGCCATACAATTTTAAAAATTAATGTTATGAATGCTTACCTCTTTCTACCCTTTCACATTTATCTCTTTTTTATTTAAGAGAAGCACATGTACTGCAAATCCCCATCCTTGTCTTCTTAGGAATACAGACATTGTTGAATTTTTTCTTCCATATCTTCACAAAATATTAATATGTAATAAATCGACCATTTCCTTCAGCACCTTCTGCATATTATTTGAATAAGTTGTAGATTTCTCGTCTTGAGAAACTATCATGAATACGTTTTGTTTCTCTATTTGGCATACACTCTGCATGCTTTGAAAAAAAGTCTTTCATCCATGACATTGCAGTGTTTGATAATGGCCCAAACTGTCGTTTATGATGTACTTCTGAATAAAAGGTGGGATCCTTTCCAAATTTCCTTGGATTCTTGATAGACTAAAGTTCCCATTGAATGAAACATTTTGAAAGCCTTTCTATAGATAAATAAAGACCCAATATGATAATCATAACCTGAAAATGTAGATTGCATGCATCACACTAAATATGAATTTTGCATGCTTTTATTCATTGACAAATATCTCTTCCTTTTCTCCAATGAAAACTTGAAATCCATATGTTTCAAGCAATCCTTTTGAGAACATTCACTTGAAACAAGAGCACTCATATAACTTCTTCTCATGAGATATTCTTCTTTACCCCTTGTTTGACTAAAAAATCTTGTATTGATATGAAAAGGTCTGCTCTTACTCCCCGATACAATATTTGTTGGCAACATCTCCATCATTGGATCATTAACTCTATAAGCATTTTCATCATAATTATAAGGAATATTATCCTCACTATGATCATTTGTGCTTTTGAAATACTGACTTGGAGGATATTATTCATCTTGCCCTTCTTCAATGGTACCTTCATAGTCCTTAGAATTAGGACTAAATGGAAAATTTAACTCGATGTGTATTGGATATTCTTCCTCATGTGCATTGTCAGTGTTGCTCTTATAGTCCATAGGATTAGGACTACGTGGAAAATGTGACTCTTTACTTACTGGAAATTCTTTATCCTACCTGTCATCATTGCTGCTCTCATAGTCCTTAAGATTAGGACTAAGTGCTTCATCCTGCCCTTCGTCACTGCTGCTCTCATAGTCCTTAGGATTAGGACTAAGTGCTTCATCCTGCCCTTTGTCACTACTGCTCCCATAGTCCTTAGGATTAGGACTAAGTGCTTCATCATTCCCTTCATCACTACTACTCTCATAGTCCTTAGGATTAGGACTAGGTGCAAAATGTGACTCTCGATTTATTGGAAATTCTTCATTGTGGCCTTCATCACTGTTTCTCTCATAGTCCATAGGATTAGTATTAAGTGGAAACTGTGACTCTCGATTTATTGGAAATTATTCATCGTGGCCTTTTGTTACTCTCATAGTCCATAGGATTAGGACTAAATGGAAATCGTGACTCTCTATTCATTTGAAATTCTTCATCATGCTCTTCATCATTGCTGCTCTCATTGTCCATAGGATTAGGACTAAGTGGAAACAACGACTCTTTATTTATTTGAAATTCTTCATCATGATCTTCATCACTGGTACTCTCATAGTCCATAGGATTAGGACTAAGTGGAAACCGTGACTCTCTATTCATTTGAAATTATTCATCATGCTCTTCATCACTACTGCTTTCATAGTCCTTAGGATTAGGACTAAGTGGAAACCACGACTCTTTATTTATTTGAAAATCTTCATCATACTCTTCATCATTGCTGCTCTCATAGTCCATAGGATTAGGACTAAGTGGAAACCATGACTCTTTATTTATTTGAAATTCTTCATCCTACCCTTCATGAGTGCTGCTCTCATAGTCCTTAGGATTAGGACTAAGTGGAAGATTTGACTCTCTATTCATAGTGAAAGAATTTCCGTTAAATTCATCAATATGAATATAGTTGTTATGCAACGAAGATGTTGATGCTTCACAACGTGAGACTTCACTATTAGAAGAATCCATGCCTTTCAAACAGAAGAGGTTGAATGATACAAATTCACTCTCTCCTAATGATAATATATAGCTTAAAGAATGAAAATTTTCCTCCAAAGTTTTCCTCTAAATTTTTTCGCCAAAATTTTCCCTCCAAAAATTTCTATTCATGTATTTCCCTCCAAAATTTTCTTCTACAATTTATTGAAAAATTTTAACTAAAATTTTCTTATGAAATTAATCTTTTAACTAAATATTTAAATTTAAATTGTAAACTAAATATTTTACCTAAATTCATTTTTTACATAAACTATATAACATTTACTAGACAATTGAATATTTCTTTTAATTTTCATTATATCTTCTATCACATATTTAAAATAAATTTCTATATAGACATAACACGATTTATATGTTAAGTTTTTATAAAAAATAAATTAATACCACATTCACCATGCGGTGAAACAATTCTGTAATGTTTTCTTTATGATAAATTACTATATCGCCATAACAAGATTTATATGTTAAAGTTTTTATAAAAACAAATTAATACCACATTTACCATCGTGTAAAACAATTCCGTAATTTCCGCTATATCATAATTTTCATTATCACTATTCCTCACATCATATCAAGGCTTTTCGAGGTTTGTTAAAATACTTAGATCGATTTTGTGGAGCAGCTACATTGTTATCGATAACATATTCAACACAAGATTATCACATTTGAAAGGTTTATTTCCGTTTTGTTGTATGCAAGTCTTAAACTCCCATAGGTTTACTAATAGTTATGTGTCAGTTGGGTTTTTATCTTTGTGTAAAATACTAGACAAAAAACATATTCCAGTAAAATAATATTTAACTTTTTATTAATGAAATTTGGATTTATTTTAGAAATTAAAAATTTAGATGAGCTAGGCTTACCCGATAGTCCCTTGGTAGGCAGGAGTCCACCTTGTCAGCAGTGGGCATAGTGGGCCCAGTCGTGCCAGTCGGCGGCACCCACCCCGCGGCCTAGCTCACCAAGCATGAGGACCAATTCTCAGAATCGGGCCTCCACCCCCACAGGCCTGTTGGGCCATGGGGGTGAGGCGGGAGGGGGTTGCACACAGCCCTTCCCTCCCCACCCTCGCGGCCCAACGCATCCCCCTCCTGCCCCACCCCAGCGACCCAATGAGCCTCCACCCCCTTGAGCCCGTTGGGCTACAGGGGTGGGACGGGAGGGGGTTGCACACAGCCCCTCCTGCCCCACGCTCGCAGCCCAACGCATGCCCCTCCTGCCCCACCCCAACGACCCAATGAGCCTCCACCCCCACGAGCCCGTTGGGCTACAGGGGTGGGACGAGAGGGGGCCCGTGGGGTGGAGGCCCGATTCACAACCCCTTCCCACCTTTCCCCCATGGCCCAATGGGGTGGCACGGGCGGGCGCTGCATGTAGCCCCTCCCCCCCACCCCCGCGGCCCAACGGGCCCGTGGGGGTGGCATACCATTTTTTTAATTTTTTAAAAGGTTATGTTTAAAAAATTATTCATGATTTTTTTAAAAATAGGTTTCAATATTTAAAATTAGCCCCCGACAGGCCAAGAGGGTGATTTTGAGAATCAAACCCTTGGCAGGTCAAAGGGTCATTTTGCGTTTTCCCTAAGTGGGCATGCCCACAGCCGAGAGTGCCTGCCCACAGGCACATACACGACACAACACTAAGGCACAGTGGCCCCCTGCCTCGATTATGAGAATTGACCCCTTGGCATGTAGGGGGCAGATTCTGAGAATCGGCTCCTGGCCTGCCAAGGGACTGAGGAAAAATGAAAAAATAAATATTTTTTTTCTAAGGAATGGATTTTATTTTTTGTTTCCTATATGAATCTAACATCCAACTTATCATAGAGGTCGATGTGCATGTTTCTGGTCTCTTTTGTTTTTAGATTTTGTTTCGTTTTGTTTGTTTACTTAAGCTATTGTTTTTTTGTAATTTACTGATTTATATATATGTGTATATTTTTTGTAGGAAAATGGCATGAAGGAAGATTGATGTGAATCTTTCTAGACCAAAGACTGCTAAAATTAAAGGTGGATCCTCAAAAAATACTGCTAAATGAACCAAAACTGAGCTAATAACTAGAAATCAATCAAGTGCCTCAAAGGATAAGAAGATGATTTCTTACTGGACAACATCACAAGAAGTGAAGTATAGAAAACATATATGGTATTTGAAAGATAGAGAAGGCGAACAACATGTGCATATATATGTATATGTCGATATCCCTAAAGATAGTGGAATTTATGAGGTGTTAGGAAAATTACTAGACATTTGTTTGATATCGGACACTGAAGTTGTTTATGTACTTACAAAACAACCCAAGTCACATGACAATATTAAATATCATTTCTCATTTTCAATGTATGACACGATAAATGAATCTACAAAGATGTGTAAACAAATCATAAATGAGATTGCACAAGATATCATAAGTATTGCTATTTATACTTATGTGTTTTGCGTTATTGTAACTGGATCATTATATTTTTATAACTTAGTTTTTATTGACATATGATATTTTGTTTGAAATTTTTTTATTGAAAATATTTCAATTATGTTGGGAGGAATTTATTTCATAGAAAAAGATATTATGAATGTTGTCGGTAGTTTCTACTAAAGGTTGGAAGAAGATATGGAAAACAAGCAAAAAATAGTAATTCATGATGGTACAAAACTACATCTAAGAGATCAACAAAGAATGCCTATATTGGATAAATCTAGCAAAGGTAGACATGTTACTTTTGAAGATAAGAAAGTTGAAACTGACGCTGAAGAATATGTTGCCATTACTGAGGATGAGATTAGAACTGATGTTAGAAAGGAGAAGAGCCATAACATACCAAAAGTAAAAATGCCCAAAAATGTCTCTATTCTAGTTGACGATGAGAATGCTATTTATCTAGAAGAAAAGAGGAGGAATAAAATAAAATTTGATCATTCTCAAATAGTCAAGGCCAACACTGAAGATCCTAGTGACAATTCAAAAGAATGCAGGGAAATCATTACACCAGGAGCTGATTTAGAGGATGGAATTATTAAAACAAAACAAAATACCATTCAACATAACTTGACAAAGACAAACTTAATTGAGGGTGGTCATACATTTCAGCTTAATGTTAGACAAATCTATAAGCCAAGTGAAGGATAATTTAAATATCAAATCAGAAAGCCACACTACTTGCATGTTCACAACTTGAAGACATTGATGAGGTACAATCCATATGCTCATGTGGTTGATTATGTGCTTCTTGTTGATCCAGTTCAAGTTACCAACAAAGAAGCATTTGATAAGTCAAAATGTTTTGAATACAATTGTTATGTGCTTGGGGGGGGACCATTCTGTAGAAGCTCAAAGGAAATTGATGGAGGAATATCCCAATAACCCACGTTTTGAAACAACGAAACATATCATATATGCTAGTTTATCAGATACAGAAACAAAGTTATTGGCATGAGATCATAATACATATAATGAGTATAGGGTGTCTATGACTTTCATCCAAAGGGTTAGATTGATTAATAATGAATTTGAAGAAAAATGTGATGGGGATAAGATAAATGTTAGTCTAGAATTTTGGAAAGGATGTTGTATGGAAATACGCTATCAAATTGAGGAAACAATCAATTCAAAAGGCGACAAAGTACATTATGTATATTCATAAGTATTGATAACATTTTCTAGTTGGCTTTTAGAACTGGAGAAATATGGGAATCGATTAATGATATCTTTAGCACGTGGGAGAACATTGGCATTAAAAATCAGAAGGTCAAAAAGTCTAAACCATTGATATGTAACAACTGTAAATCAGGTCTTGAAATGAAGCAACTTCCAAAAGATATGACTATCACACCTTGGAGAGCATTGCAAGGAGTGAAGGATGAAAAACTTGTCAAAACAATACTATCTTGTGTGAATTCAGGGGAATTATCAATGGACGAAATGTGTGAGGAATTTCAAAAGTAATTTTTGTTCAATTATTTTTACTTATTTCTAGATAATATATTTTTTTTTAAATATAACATATTGTTCTTGGTAGTATTTATTATACATATCATTATATTAATTTTTTTTACTTTATGCATTCAGTCACAAAGTTTACATGAAAATACAAGAACTAATGGTTAAATTTTTGAATGAAGATAGTTGATATGATGTTGTATGCAACTACCAAGATTCAAGTTCTACATCAACACTAAAAGATTTTTATCTTGCATTTAAAGAGGTATGTTGATTTAGACATTCATTTTTATTCATCTGTATACTATTTTTATTTTATAACTTATACACATATTTGCTTAGTTTATTAAAGATGAGGAAGGATAAAAATGGAGCACCAAATAGTTTCAGAAGCTTTATTGAAAAAATTAAGATCGAAAGACAGACAAAGCAACATCTTAGGAATGATGAACTCGAACCAACTCTTACTCATTTCATTTGGAATGGGCTTGACACTATTCAATATCAAGTAATACAAGGTGACTGTGAAAACATTGCTAAACTCATACCTAAAAGGGATTATTGCCTAGTTATTTCAGATATTCCCCATGGTTTCAATATCCCAGACATTAACTATAGTGACCCTTATACTTATCAAGCTTTTACTAAAGTGGTTGCGGGATTTGTAGAAGTCACATCATCACCATTATGGAGATTTGTGACATTTCATTCAGACACACAATTGGCAATGTTATTGACAAGCTTCAAGGGGAAAACAAACTCAAGGATGCAACTTACATGGTAAGATGTTGAAATTGTATGTTTTATTAATGTTAAAAAAATCATTTATGTACAAGTTAATTGAACTTTTACTATTTCATGTTACATGCAAAAGTTAAATCTTCTTAATCGTGAAGGTCAACCAATTATAAATGATTGTGAGTACATCCATATTGATAGTTGGACAAAAGATGATAGCTACAAGTCTATGCTTCTTAATCGGGTAGATGGAAAGAGTTATAGCTAAGCACTGATTTATGATGATGTTGTGAAAAAACTAACATATGAAGATAAAGAAGCAAAATGAGAGATAGTTAACATTTATCAAAAACCATAGTCATTGATTAACTATCTTATAGACTTATGTTCAAATGAAGGAGATTGGGTTTTGGATTTATTTTTAGCCTCAAGTAAGTTTTATTATATAGAATTGAATTTTTATATCTTCTTTCTTAATTTATATGTCATTATACTAATTACGCTGTAAGGCGTTTCCTTCTGAAATCAACTCTCCTCTCTGCCTACCTGTCATCTTGTAAGCCACAGGATTATGTGTTAGACGATTGCAACAATTTCAGCCCTTGATTCAAAGGGGTTGCCAAAACGGTTTGGGCATTTCATTTGGCACCGGGTCGAATAATTTCATCCGGGCACTATGTGTTAAAGGTTGTTTCATTTGGCACCGGGTCGAATAATTTCATTCGGGTCGAATAATTTCATCCAGGCACTATGTGTTAAAAGTTATTCTTCAAAACCTTATAGGCACTATGTGTTAAAAGTTATTCTTCAAAACCTTATGGGATGAGAATGTATCAGGTTTACGGCGGCGACCGCAGCAGCCCCCTTCTGGAGGACAGCGAGAATGACCTACTTTGCTTATGCCAACGTATGCACTTCCATGCTCAGAGGTTGCCTGAAGGAGCCCTACAAATCTGATGCCATCTCACGTGAGAAGGTTCATTATACTGTCATGAAGTGGGTCGAGGGAAAACCAGAAAAACCAGGTACCCACCATTTCTTTTGACGTACTTTGGCTTGAACTATTTCATCAAAGCCCCATTGGATTATATAGATCAGATGCAATCCCATTTCTTTTTAAACAAACCCCCATTTGGATGCCATTCTTTCAAATTTCAATACAAACCAGAGATTAATCTGATATCCATCAGCAGGACTTGAGCAAGATTACAGTAGGTTTCAATGTATATTGTAACTGGCTTCAGGAT
Source organism: Pinus taeda (assembly GCA_000404065.3). NCBI lineage: Eukaryota > Viridiplantae > Streptophyta > Pinopsida > Pinales > Pinaceae > Pinus > Pinus taeda. The sequence goes on along the minus strand of APFE031451798.1, from coordinate 71,153 downwards.
TTAGGTTAATGTATCAGGTTTACGACGGCGATGGTAGCAGCCCCCTTCTGGAGGACAACGGGAATGAACTACGTTGCTTATGCCAACGTATGCGCTTCCATGCTCAGAGGTTGCCTGAAGGAGCCCTACAAATCTGATGCCATCTCGCACGAGAAGGTTCATTATACTGTCACGAAGTGGGTCGAGAGAAAACCAGAAAAACCAGGTACCGACCATTTCTTTCGACGTACTTTGGCTTGAACTATTTTCATCAAAGTCCCATTGGATTATATAGATTAGATGCAATCCCCTTTCTTTTTAAACAAACCCCCATTTGGATGCCATTCTTTCAAATTTCAATACCAACAAGAGATTAATCTGAGATCCATCAGCAGGACTTGAACAAGATTACAGTAGGTTTCAATGTATATTGTAACTGGCTTCAGGATTTAGGTTAGTTGACCTAGAATTATTATTTCTGATATAATGATTCCGATTATCACCGTGCAATAAATATTCCCTCCCCATTTCTGGAATGTAGCTAGCTTATAGGCTACAACACTCTCAAAAGAGCCCTTTAGGTGATAAATCGAGCTGAAAGGCTGCATCAACGATGTGAACTGTATGAAATATCTGCTCACAACTAAATTCAACTTCCGGGAAGACTCTATAGTTACTCTCACAGGTATTTAGTTATTAACTGTTTCGATTATCATAAATGGTTTCAATTCGTCTAATTTCCAGATGTCTCATATATCAATTTCATACCCACCTGTTATTGTTATCTGGTGTTCATTACCTGACCTGTGTAGTTTGAATTTTTGCAGAGGAAGAAAATGATTCCAAAAGAATCCCTACAAAACGAAACATCCAGAGGTGGATGAGTTGGCTGGTGAAGGATTGTCAACCTGGGGATTCTCTGGTGTTTCATTATTCCGGGCATGGCTCTCAGCAAAAAGATTACACTGGCCACGAAGTTGATGGCTACGACAAAACGCTGTTGCCTCTTGACTTTGAGACGGCGGGGATGATTGTGGACAATGAGATCAACGATACGCTGGTAAAACCCCTTCCTCCCGGAGCTCGACTGCATGCAATCATCGATGCTTGCCATAGTGGCACTGTTCTAGATTTGCCCTACGTCTGCGTCTTCAACCCCAGGTCTCTACTTCTAAGATTCAATCCATGTCTGGTTCTCAACTTTTCTTTAGCAGTATATCCATCTGTTTTCTAAAATTAATTGTTATAATTTTATTATGCTGACAAATTTAGCGGAGGAAAATGTGCGTGGGAGGACCATACACCTCAAAATGGTATGCGCAAAGGAACAATGGGAGGTGAAGCGATATCTTTTAGTGGATGTGATGATGACCAGACCTCTGCAGATACTAAGGTAAGATTATCTTTAAGAGGTTAGAATATTTTGGATAATGAAATATTTTGGAAATATGGAAGATAGGAATAAAATTAATCATGGGTATACTGGGAGAAAAGTGAGAGTGAGTGATGAAGCTTTCGTCGCTAACACATATACGTTTAAAAAATGAATTATTATTATTATATACTTATATAAAATATTTATATATAAAATCGGTGTGATTCTTTATAATTATTGATGGCCAGTAAAACAAAAACTTTAAGATTACGCAGTCAATACGTTTAAAAAATGAATTATTATTATTATATACTTATATAAAATATTTATATATAAAATCGGTGTGATTCTTTATAATTATTGATGGCCAGTAAAACAAAAAATTTAAGATTACGCAGTCAATTTTCTAATAGAATTGTTGTGAACAGGCGCTTTCAAAGATTACATCAACAGGGGCCATGACTTACAGTTTTATAAAGGCAATTGAGAAAGGAGAAGGGAACACTTATGGGAGTTTGTTAAGTTCTATGAGTGTTATTGTTCGTGAAGCACGCCAAAAGCAAGCAAAAGCTAAAGATAAGGTTATCGAAGGAGTGGGCTATAAACAAGGCAAAGTTCAGGCCAGACAACCTGCTGATCTTACAAATATGCTTGTCCAAGGTGGCAACTACAAACCAGGAAAATTGCAGGTATTACAATGAGAAAGGAGTGCTTTCAAATACTTTATTTACCTCTATTTTGTTTTATAAAATAGACTTCAAAAATTAATAGGTTAAAATATATTTTATATTGTTTTAATCATTTTCAAAATTAAATTTATTATTATTTTTACGCCGTAAGGCGTTTCCCTCTGAAATCAACTCCCCTCTCTGCCTATTTGTCATCTTGTAAGCCACACTTAGACAATTGCAACAATTTCAGCCGTTGATTCAAAGGGGTTTCCCAAACGGTTTGGGCGTTTCATTTGGCACCGGGTCGAATAGTTTCATCCACGCACTATGTGTTAAAGGTTATTCTTCAAAACCTTATGGGATGAGAATGTATCAGGTTTACGGCGGCGACGACAGCAGCCCCCTTCTGGAGGACAACAGGAATGACCTACGTTGCTTATGCCAACGTATGCGCTTCCATGCTCAGAGGTTGCCTGAAGGAGCCCTACAAATCTGATGCCATCTCGCGCGAGAAGGTTCATTATACTGTCACGAAGTGGGTCGAGGGAAAACCAGAAAAACCAGGTACCCACCATTTCTTTCGACGTACTTTGGCTTGAACTATTTTCAACAAAGCCCCATTGGATTATATAGATCAGATGCAATCCCCTTTCTTTTTAAATGAACCCCCATTTGGATGCCATTCTTTCAAATTTCAATACCAACAAGAGATTAATCTAAGATCCATCAACAGGACTTGAACAAGATTACAGTAGGTTTCAATGTATATTGTAACTGGCTTCAGGATTTAGGTTAGTTGACCTAGAATTATTATTTCTGATACAATGATTCTGATTATCAACGTGCAATAAATATGCCCTCCCCATTTCTGGAATGTAGCTAGCTTACAGACTACAACACTCTCAAAAGAGCCCTTTAGCTGATAAATCGCGGGTGGGATATGTATTTTGTCAAATTTGCCCAGGATTTGAACTTGACCCCTGACCGCTTGCACAAGCGAAACTGCCCACAAGGACAAAACTTGTCTATAAGGAATTTGAACCTTGGTGGGGTATAAATTATCCCAAAATCTCCCAAGGGTGTCATTGTCAGGGGTAATCAATGGTCCTCCCATATTAAGTCTGTAAATTGTTTCAAAAGCATGCTCAGATAGACCACTGTAAGTATTAGGCAGGGACACAGCTTGAGCTGTGTCTGAAACAAGAGTGTTCGGCACAGAAACAACTTCAATGGCATTGACAAACGCAAAGGAATTATTGGAGGGAATAAATGTCAGGACCAATGTTTGTTCATTTACATTGATTGTTAAAGGTTATTCTTCAAAAGCTTATGGGATGAGAATGTATCAGGTTTTTTAGGCATATAGATTATTGACATAGATTTTCATGTCCTTTATTTCTTCCAGGTTCTGGGCTTGGACATTTGTGCAGGCACAATGGTTGGAAATCAGGAATCTCTCGAGGCTAGAAGAAGAGAGTTACCACTGGTGGGCTAAGCAAGAATAGTTCCTTGGCACCACTGAAAATTTGCATTTGCATAATATAGTAGTGCCAAAGCAATTTGTTACACAATTTGTTCAACAAACTGAAGGTGGATGGAAGAGCACCTGTGAAATGATTGTTTCTACCATAAATTACATAAATATTAGCCGCTAGTTCTATCTCAGAAAAAAGATAGCCACCAGCCCTATATCAGAAGGAAAGCTGTCAGAAAAAAGGTTACTAGATATCAAGAGCGCTGACATATTTTTCACATTCATAATTTCAAAAGAGATTAAGCCTTCGTTGCAGAGTTGTATTTGTTGACAACCAGACTTTCCATCATATGTACTGGGTGGTGGCCATCCTTACTGTTCTAAGGACTGATTTATTCACAAATGTCTCGGGTAGTATTTGAAATATTTGGGTCTGTAAGCTCATTCCATGATAGTATGTCAGTAGGAAGGATATTAGAGAACTGATTTTGGAAAAGATACAACTTACACAATTTTTTCAGCGAACCGCAAGTGGTCGGAAGAGGATTTATGAAATGATTGTTGCTACCATCAATTATAAAAATATTAGCCACCAGGCCTATATTAGAAAAAAATATTAGCCACCAGCCCTATATCATAAGGCAAGGTGATGGAAAAACGGCTACCGGATGTCAAGTCTTTCCATATACCTGAAGTTTGGCTCGTAAGTATAGGGACAGGGACTTCAAATGAAAGGTCGAATCACTGTGATTAAGAATAATTACGATTATGGTTAATGAGGCATAAAAACACATTCTAAATGGTAGTTTAGAAAGGCCACATGATTCGTGAAAAGGCACCACAATATTTACAGGTTTAATGGGTACCATTGGCCGAGCTACCCAAGATAGCTCCAAATCAGCAAGGCATGGTTGTTTTTCGTGGAATAAACAAGGTAATAATTCATCCAGAGCCTTAATGCAATTATAAGTTGTTGGGTTTTCCCATTATGAAACCACAAAGATTGGCCATCCTACACCAAAAGGAACTCATTTCAACTTTACCCAGATTGATGAATCAACAAATATCGATGAGAATCACCAACCAAAAAAAAAAATCAAAAGAGTTGCATCGTACCATCCAACTTAGCGAACTAAAGTCTAGAATTCAAGGCTCAGGCTATCCCTTCTTACATGAGCAGAGAAAGGTTTTACTGATTCAAATGAGTTATATCTTCCCTGAAAATTCCCTATCCTAGCAGAAACTTGAAATGCTAGGCCTAACTTGAAATCTAATATATTTTTCACAGATGAAGCAAAGACACGAGGTAAAAGTCCATAATGTCATTACAAATCAAACTTGAATGTCCTGTTTGGACATTATGAAACCAGAGACACTCCTCATCCTACGCTAAATGAGAACTCGTATCATTTTATCAAGACAGATGACAAAAGACTCATAATCAGTGAGAACCCTAACAAACAAAGAGCATCAATCCTTTTGAGTTTATTACCAAAAGAGAAAGAATACCAGAATGCAACGGAGAGATGTACAACTACAGGCCTAAGCTTTCAACGTCACCTACTTATACTGCCCAAATAGCATATCCATGACTCCCCTTTTGAACCGACCCATGCTCTTCATGTGCTGCCGAGCTGCTTTGTCGTCGACAATGAACCCCTTCTCCTTCAGCTTTACCAAGAGGTACCGCATCTCATCAGCCTTTTGTGCCTTCAAGTAGGAATCAACCAAAGCGACATAAGTGGCAGCATTGGGCTTCCACCCATAGTCCAGCATCTCAAGCGTATGTTTTCCTACCTCCTGAAGCATTCCACCCTGGCACAACCCCTGAATGAGAACATAGTAGCTATACGAATTGGGCAAGATCGTTTGATCGTTTGATAAGATCCGTGCAGGAGAAATGTTGGTCGGTCGTGCAAGAGCTCTATTTATGGATGAAATTTCAACTGGATTGGACAATGCTACGACTTTCTAGATCATCAAGTGTTTTCGCCAAATTATCCATCTCTTGGATGCGACAATGGTGATCTCTCTTCTGCAGCCTGCCCCTGAAACATATGAATTA
>APFE031451798.1:20534-53355 GCA_000404065.3 Pinus taeda | reverse complement strand
TAACTAGGGGAAAATTTAGGGTTTCACATTTACCATGAGGAATTATGCTTAAGAGTTTGATTGCAATCCAAAAATGTAGTATGGGATGAAAACTTACTTGTATGAAGGGAAGAGAGGGAAACATTGAAGTTTTTATGAAGTTTGAGGCCTTTCTAGCCCTTCTGCCCAATGCGCAGCACCAACCCACAGACGCGCAGCGCCACCTCCTGAACACACAACACCATCTATTGAATGCGCAATGCCAATTTAAGGCAACTATTGACTGCCTTCCTGATGTCAAAATTAGGAGTGGGATATCTCGTTGGAAAGCATGTCCTATCTAATTTCCAGAACATCTTGAATTTTTCAATTTGGAGCTTAGTTTCCCTGTCAAAACCTCAATCTCCCAAGACTGTTCAAAATGTGCAGAATGAGGTTGCCAAAATTTAGAGTGCTGTTGCAGTCACCTTTTGGAGGTCTTTCTCAACTCCAAATTGAGCTCATGATAGCTTAGTGAAATTCTCTCTATGTCTGTTTATCCTTTGATTCATTGTGAAAGTCTTTTGGACATTACATCTAGGAGAAAATTTGATTTTACCAAGGTCACTCCAGAAGGGTAGCAACTCTCTTGTGGCAAATGATTGTTTGGACATTTCTCCCAAACCATGAGACCTGTGTAAAACCTGAAGTAGGTTTTTCTTATTGAGTCTATTATGGACAAAACCCTCTCTCACTTTTGTCAAATTCATCTTTTCTTTCTCAAAAGAATCATTTGAATAAAACCTATCCCAATGTGTGGAACAGGGGATTTGTATAAATAAAGGGAAATGAAGTGGATGAGGGGCTTATAAATTCTTGAGAAACTTTTTGGAAGTAGGGAGGAATGTTAGGAAGCATGGGAAAGTGGAATTTCAAGGATTGAGTGAGTGGAAGGGGTCCAAAAGGGAAAAACATAGGCCTAACCTAGAAAAGTGTCAAATTGTAGCAATAGGCTAGGGTTTGTGGGAAAATGATGAATTTGAGGGATATTAGTGATGGGAAGTGTTTAAGAAGGTATATTAAGGATAGGGGAAGGTGTATGAGAATCATGATACAAGTTTTGTTGATGATTTGAACATCCAAGAAAAATTACCTTTAAAACCCTAGGTGGGAGAAATAAGCCTTACCTAAGCACAACTCAAGCACAAACAAGGTGTAAAATGACCCATTGGAACATGAAATAATGATGACAACTCTTTGAAATATGGTAGACTCAGCCAAATGGTGACATGGACCAATACTTGGAAAACTTAGGAAGGAGTGAAAACAATCCTAGACCTAATACCTAGTGACCAAATTTTACTTGAAGACTCACTGAAATGACAAAATTTTGACTTTGACACCCCAACACCACTTTATAAGAGCATATTTGATCACTGGTGGTAGTATGCAGATACAGACTCTAACAAGGCTTACACAATGACATGGAATATCGAAGGAAAGCTTGTGACTCTACAAGAAACGCAACAAAAGCTTTAGGTTGACAACGTAGGAGCAGTGACCAAGAAGATAGTGGAAGACGCGAAGCAGACGACAGCTGAGTGCACAACTAAAGTTGTGGTCATAGGGGTCGAGCTAGAAGGACTTCATGCAAATATCTCTGCACCTATTGAGTGACTCGACAATGAGTCACAATGTTTGTGTTGGTGGCTTGTTTCTTCTTATCTAAGGCTAATATTGTTTTTTCTACAACTCTTGCTTCTTTCATGTTTTCTTTCGAAGTTGGTGCGGAAGCCCTATCGACAAAAATAGCTATGTTCGAAGGGAGAGAAGAAATGTACCACTCATTTTGGACTTCATCGCTGGGCTTGGATGCCACTGGTATTTTATTCAATAATTTATTAAAGAAAGAGTTGAAGTCTTTAATTGGTTCCTTAGGTTCAGATTTCAAATTGGAGTGATCATTGATTAGGGTAGTCGTGGATCTATCATCTCCAAATTTGTTAGGTCCCTATAATACTAGTGATTACCCCATTACTATTGTATTTGTAACCCTTATTAATATTGTTGTGCCCCTATTGTCCCCATATTTTTATTATTGTGGCCCATAGAATCCCTCTATTGTTATTTTTATGGCTTTATACTATTATTGTTAGGTCGGCTGGGTTATATTGTGACTTTTTAGACTCCTATATATAGAAAGGAGGTTTTGTCATTTAAATCTTAGAAGAATCATTAATTTGTGTAATGTAAAGGACGTTTCCCCCTCGAACAGGATGAATTATAAGGCGTTGATTTCTCTTTTCTATCTTTTTGTGAGCTAGTTTCATAACATTTGGTATCAGAGCTTTGATTCTAGGGTTTCACTGCTCCAAATAGGTCATCGTGGAATTTTCACTATAACTTTTTGCCTGTGAAGTTTAAAAAGTGAAAAGAAAAACCCATTTGAGATGAAATCGCACTGAATCTCGGATCCGAATGTCAGAGCTTTTTTCGCTATAGTTGCAGAGATATGATCTGATGAAATTAGTCTTTTTGCAGAATCTTGAATTACATTCCAAACAAGTGACCTGTGGAAAATCATCATAACTTTCTCTCTGAGCATAAGATTGAAATTTTGTAAGAAGGTATAGAAAGAGGATGAAATCTAGTTTCTTATATGTATGTTTTAGTGCCAAATCTTGAAACAATGACACGTGGCACTTCATACAAGTTCGCTCTTCTGAAAAGGTCTATAATCAGGTCATCTTGGGAGATTGTGCATAGCTCTTTCTTGGAGAATCCAATTTGCATCAGACTAGTGGCATTGGAAAGAGAACATAGAGGGCTACTACAGGTCATAATTTTAGAACTGGACGATCCGAAATTATAGAGATACATCAGATTCAATATCAAGCTCCTACAAAGTGAAAAAAGGTGTGTAGCTTTTTTAAATTTTTTCATAAGCTAGGTTTGAAAAATTAGTTTGAAGTAATTCAAAGGGCATAGTAAAGAATTATTATCAGTAATTGATGCCCCAAGGAAAGAAAATGAAAACACCTAGTAAGAAACCTGAAAGCTCTAGCGTGACTCATGAAGAAGAGGAAGGAATGCAACATGATATATCAAAACTAAGAGACCAAGTGCAACAAGTGTCACTTGCACAAAAAGTAACAAAATCTAAGATGAAAGATGTAGAAGCTAAGATGGACGGTTTAAAGAAAGATGTAGAAGCTAAGATGGATTGTTTAAAGAAAGGCATAGAAGCTAAGATGGATGGCATGGAAGCTAAGATGAATGGCATGGACGCTAAAATGGATGGCACAGATAATAAGATGGAAGAATTGAAGATAAATATGAATAAGTTGCTACAAGAAATGGTCACTAATGGTGAAAGGGTAGTAAAGGAAACTCATGATGAGAACAAAAGAAATGTTAATCATGATTCCATAGACCCTAATGTTGGATCAAAGACCCACCATATTCCAAAAATCGATATGAGGAAGTTTGATGGCAAGGATCCCGCAACATGGATATTACAAATGGAGCAATTTTTCGATCTCAATAATGTGCAAAACACACAAAATGTATGTATTGCAACTTTATATTTGGAACCAAATCAGTTTGTATGGTATCAATGGCTTTGCTCTAGTAAACAAATTATCACTTAGGAAATTTTTACGGAAGAATTGACAGCACATTATGAGGATACAAAAAGCAACACTTTTTTTAGCCAATTAATAAGTCTCAAACAAAAGCGTTCAATAATGGAGCACATTGAGGAGTTCCAAAAATTAAACATAAGGGTAAAAAATATTCTAGAGGAGCATAGGATTGATCATAGGGACTTTAAAGGATAATATCCAACATGATGTTCACCTTCGGGAACCTGATTCATTAGAGAAGGCATTCAAGTTAGCAAGAAAAATGGAAATGATCTACTCATGAAGAGGGGCATAATGGGAGTTTCTTCATGAAGGCAAAGCATGTGGGGTTCACTATAGAGGTCCTCCAGGATCAAGGAATGGGGAGTACAGGGACAGTGACAAAATGATGTGTAACATATGCCCCCTAAAGCATGAAGGCGAAGCCAGAGTGAGGGATGAAATGCTTTATAAATCAGTGCAGGGAACTGATCTGCCGTTGGAAAACCTTAAAGAAAGTAGAGATACATATACATAAACTAATATCTCTGTCAAATGATACATGAATCATGGCATGGGTGCAGCCATCTAGAGAATGATCATGTAAATGGATCCAAGTATGGGTGCAGCCATCTGTCAAGGAGGATCATAATGAAATAAAGGTATGGTTGCAACCATCCAATAATGAGAAGGACCACATATGATAACTCATGGTCTGGTCGCAGCCAGCCATCTAAAAGAGACATGCATATCATCATAAACCATGTCACACCACTTCGCAACTTGGGCTTGTGTGATTTGAGTCCAGGGTCTTGCGCTCCAACACAACCCGATCAAAGTACAAATCCTAGAATGCGAATAGATGTGTTGACATCGAACATGCTAGAAAGTCACTTGAGTACCAGTGAATGATGTAAATTGTTAACAAGCATGAGAGAAACCACCGATAATGAAAATGGTCCTCAAGGTACTATCATCACAATCCACGGAATGTGAATAGAGGAACTGAAGTTGAACACCTGCGAAATCACTCAATCGAAATCCAATGATCTGAACTTGTCGTCAAGTGCGAAGAACTTGCCATTAGGCCATGCAAGCTCTAAGGTACTAGAAGGGAGTCTCTTGGTCAACTTTCCGGATAATGAGTTGAAGTCGACGAAAAGTGATCGTGTCGAAGGAGTGCCATAATGAATCCCACATCATCGACACGAGACAAGAGGATGCAAAATTATTTTGGATGATACAGAGAACTAGAGGTAAGTGTAACTACATAAGGACAACCCTTCAACATATCGGTGACATAACTGGAAGTTTGGTAGCTTTTGGATCCATGGGATCGGTGGTCATGATGACGTGGCAGAGATCAAATGGAAGGCAAAAATAAGCAGCCCAACCCAGGAAGGTCAACGATACAAAGGAGGATGTCTCAACCCGACATGAAGCAAAGAGTGTCATGTTCAAGAGTGAGTTGCCGACACAATTGATAGATTTCCAAATTTTGCCCCACCATTTCTAGCAAGTACCCCAATTATTTTTTAATCGCAAGCTTGAAGGGGATAGCATATGCTTGCACTATAAGTTCATTCTTCGAACGAATCCGACCTAGTAAGTTTAACAAGCCCTAGGAAGGAGAAGCTCATTTTCGTCATGGTGATGAATCCAATGTCATTTAATATTTTAACGAGTCCGACAAAGGTGTAACTCAGTATATTTTTCATGTTTAGAGAGTTTGAAAAAGACACGTAAAATAAAACTCCACATGGTCCCTTTTCGTACATTTGTGTCCCTCAAGCCCAAAAAGGTAGAAAAGAATACTTGAGAGAACTGCTTGACCATTTTGGTCAAGGAGTACCTTTTTCATAAATAGTTCCTCCCAGCCCGAAAAGGGGTAAACTTATAATGGGCACACGACGTTTCACATCCATTAACAAGTTTGAAATGACAACGACTCGACCATATTTCACTTTTAAAGGGTCGGAAAAGAGCTGAAAATCGGAACTCCCATTTTATTCTCTTTTACGAGTCAAAAGGGAAAAATACTTGGCGATCTTTTCATTTTTTATGAGTCAGAAAAGAGCTTAAATATGACTTGTCTTCGAGGAATGAGGGGTATAAAGGGTAGCAACTGGTTCCAACAATGATGGAACTGCTCAAAACATGTAATGGTTAAGAGGCTTGCTGAAAAAAAAAAAAAAAAAAAAAAAAAAAAAAAACCACTCATTGTTGCGGTCTCTCAGGAAAGGAAAAACAACCAAGTGAAAGCATATGATCAGCGAAAGAGATGGTGGTGATGGAATGAAACAACCAAGGCTCATATAGCAAAAAGTAGCTAATAAAAACGAAAATCACGAGATGTAAACTGGGCATGGGTTCATTTTTACACAAGCTTGAGCCATGGAGAACTCTGCTTGGATTCGGTTTCATGTTTACACAAGATTGAAACGAAAAACTATGCTTTTTATAAGTTCACATGCCCCTAGCATAATGACTCAATCGAGGTACATGCCCCCCAAGCTTCATTTCAGTCAACTAGGTGGATGGAATGAAGGTTCACTTTCGAGATCCTAGAAAACTCGACTGGGATTTTACGAGATCTTAATCAAAGACTCGATTTGGAAGAGGGAGTTGCTTCATTTTTTTTAACGAGGTTGACACAGTAAAGGAACTATCCTCGAGACCCTTGTTTCATTTTTTAACAAGCTTGAGACAAGACAAAGAACTATGCTCACGCCCTTGGTTTCATTTTTTAACAAGGTAGACACAAGACTGAGAACTATCCTCATGACTCCTTGTTTCATTTTTTAACAAGGTTGTCACAAGAAAAGAACTATCCTCGTTCTCCTTGATTCATTTTTTAACGAGCTTGACACAAGACAAGGAACTATGCTCACACTCAACCAACACTCTAACTAGCTTATTCTTGGGAAGAAGGGAGGTTTATATAGGAAATATGGATGGGAGATGGATCCTCTTCTCATGGGAGAAGGACTTATCCCTTGAGGCATTTCCATCATTATAGGGGAAAGGAGCCCAAACTGTCATCCTTGACCCCATCCGGACAAACCATTTACCAGACTTCCGTTATGAAGTTTCTAGAACTAGAAGCTTCAGTTCTAATTTAAAAAACTTTCATAACAGGACGGGCGCGACTGTAACATGGATCAGTCGCACTGATCGGCACAGGGAACAATGCTAATCTCTACATATCGGTGTGGGGGAGACAAAGGTCATTAGCGTCGGTCTTGTAAGCTAGGCAAAACAGAAGTTTTAGGGGAAATGGTGCAAAAGGGAAATGATCTACTCATGAAGAGGGACATAATGGGAGTTTCTTCATGAAGGAAAAGCATGCGGGTTTCACTGTAGAGGTCCACCAGGATTAAGGAACAGGGAGTACAGGGACAGTGACAAAATGTTGTGTAACAGGAGGTCATTAGGAACAAAGCTAGACTTGTTTGTAAAGGTTACGCTCAACAAGAAGGTATAGACTTTGAAGAAACATTTGCACCAATAGCCAGACTTGAAGCCATAAGAATGTTTCTTGCATTTTCAAGTTTTCAAAATTTCAAAGTTTATCAAATGGATATAAAATGTGATTTCCTTAAGGGAGATCAAGAAGAAGAAGTCTATATTGAACAACTAGAAGGAATCATTTTGGGGAATGATGAAAACCTTGAATGAAAACTCAAAAAAGGCTTTATATGGGCTAAAACAAGTTCCGCGGGCATGGTATTATCGTCTTGAAAATTATCTTCAACAACAAGGCTTCATGAAAGGATCCGTAGACAACATTTTGTACACAAAAACTAAGGGTGATAAACTGCTAATTATTGTTGTTTATGTTGATGATATCATCTTTGGAAGTAATGAAGAATCTATGAGTCAAAACTTTTCTTTTGTTATGCAGCAAGAATTTGAAATTTTTTTACTTGGGGAACTAACCTATTTTCTTGGTCTACAATTGCAACAAGTAAAAGATGGCATCTTTCTCTCACAAACAAAATATCTCAAGTAGATTCTGAATAAGTATGGGATGGAAGAGTGAAAAACTATATATACTCCCATGATGACAAGATGTAGTTGCATTTCTAATGATTATTCTCCCACAGTAAACCAAATAGTGTGCAGGTCTATGATTGGAAGTCTACTTTATCTAACATGTACCAGACCAGATATCATGAATGCAGTTGGACTTATTGGACGTTTCCGATCCAATCTAAAGAATCACATCTTCAAGCAATAAAGAGAATATTCAAATATCTCCAAGGAACCCAAGACTTTGGTCTATGGTATCCTAAAGATGTAGATCTTACCCTTCATGCATACACAAATGCGAATTGGGCTGGAAATGTTGATGACCAGAAAAGCACTAGTGGAGGTGCATTTTACATGGGACCTTGATTGGTATCTTAGTCCAGCAAGAAACAAAGTTCCATTTCCTTATCTACATCGGAAGCAAAATATGTGGTTGATGCATCTTGTTGCACACAAATTCTCTTTATGATGCAAACATTACAAGATATACAAATCAAATGTTCTCCACCCATTTCTATCATATGTGATAGTACAAGTGTTATTAGTATTTTAAAAAATCTTGTTATGCACTCCTAGACTAAGCAGATTCCTACTAAGTATCACTCTCTATGAGAAAAAGTGCTTGAGAAAAAGGTTAAATTGGAGTATGTTCCCTCCAAAGAAAAAATTGTTGTTATATTTACTAAACCTTTTCCTAGAGAAGCATTTGAATACCTCAGACAAAAACTAGGAGTTGTCTCTGCCTCATTTTTCTATTAATCTAATCTTCTCAGTCTACAGGTGAAAATTCAGAAGGTTTCTTTCTATACGCATGTTTCATGAAGTATAGTCACATATATACGCGAGTTTCTTTGCAGAAAGTTGTGTATGTTTTTCTCTGATAGAAAATAGTGGGATAGACTCAAGATCAACCTCTGACATGCTATTGACAGCTATGATTTGATTTTTTGGTATGTTGTTGATGGGTACAGTTTGTTGATATGGTATTGAGTTATGTTTTTCTCATTGATATTTATCTAATTGATGAAGATGCTTTGATGAATGAGTTGTTGACAATGAACAAGTAGCATAGGTTCAGGGGGAGCATTAGCCTTGCATGATATAATGCATTGTTGGCATTATGGTTGCTGAATTGTGCTACCATTAAGATATTTTTGGTCTCATTTGTTAATGTCATATCTATCATTTGATGTAAAGGTCATGTGGAGACCTATGATGTAATAATTGTCATATTCAGTCATGTATGGACTTTTTAGGTCATGTGAAATATTTAATCCCACTTGGTTAGGTGATTGATGTACGTATGAGTCCTTGGTGATATGAAGGTCATACTCAGTTGAGTTATAGAGTCGTGTTCTTCATTTGAAAATCTTTCTAAAGATTTAGAATGTGCTCATGGGAAGCATTGACAATATAATGAAAATCAGATCCAAAGGGGGAGCTTTGGTCCACCCTTTTCCCTTGATGTCAAAGGGGGAGAGTACCTTGGTGTTTGAATAATGGTTATTTGATATATCTAACAAGTTTCTACAAGTTGAGGTGATGAACACCAACATATAACGGTTATTTGATGTATCTAACAGGTTTCTACTGGTTAAGGTGATGAACACCAACATGGTTGCCATCAAGTCCAAAGGGGGAGATTGTTGGAATTATGATGCATGTGTTGTCCTTGATGGAAACTCACTTATAACAAAAAAATTATATGGTAACTAGATGATTCCACCGGTCAGTTTATAGGTTACAGAGTGATGGAACAAAATAACAAAATGATGGGACAAAGATTTACATATTAGAATCAGAAGTTTGATATATGTGAATATTTGAAGATCTATACGTGGGTTCGTCAAGGAAAATTTGTGTTTTAAAGAAGAAAAGGCGCGTATAGTTTCCACACCATGGTATTCTACATATTAAGGGTACTTAACATGGTATTGCCTTGTGGTATTGAGCCCAACAATGGTTGTTTTGATCCTGTCTAAGAAAACCATTGGCTAGTGTGTGGTTTTGACTCGTGGTATTGAAAAAGGATAAACTATATAAGGAGGTGAAGATCAAGGTGCTAAGTGTGCATGTGAAAGGTTTTTTGATGAATACTTCAATCTGAAGTATATTTTCACTGTAAGGGCCATAATTGACACATAGATCTGAAATAATTATGCATCGATGAATACAATGATGGATCAGGATCATGAGACCTAAAATGACTTTCCATTGTATGATTTGCTCATGGATTGACTAGATCTAAGTATTGATGCATGTTTTTATCTCTGAATATTATGATCTGGGTCTTTCTAAAGTTCTGAAGAGTTGCGCCATTTTAGGTCAAAACTTGCATATCTATACATAGATTGGTCTCAGTGAAGTCGTGTATACACGTAGGTTCATTTCTTGAAATTCGTGTATATAAAGGAAGGGTTTATGTTCATAAATGACTAATCAACCTAATCAGTGTTGTTGTATCTCTATTATTTGTCAATGATGTCCTCGTATTGATCTGGGTTGAGTGATAATGTCTGAAGTAGAACTAATTGAATGATGAAGTTGAATTTGTTTACATGTTGATTGGTTGAAAATATTATTGATGTTTCTGATTGTATGAGGGTTATGTAAGCTAACAAAATATTTTAGAGATCAACACTGTGTTTGATTCAGAATTACAAGTTTTCAGTTTTCAGCATATTAAGATATACGCAAGTTTCTTTACAGAAAATCATGTATACACGCGGGTTGCCTTAAGTGAATTAGCGTATACATTTTGGCATATGAATGATCAAGGTTGCAGTTGACTCTGTGTGTTGATGCAGGTTTTTGAATTCTTTTTTGTGTTCTGATTATAGTTATCTCATTGTTTTATTTGAGTTAAGTTGGTGTTTGCTTCTATTGATCTACAAGTTGTGATGTATTAAAGCAGGTGGATCCAATGTGAAAATTTATGAAACTTTGTCCACGGATGTTGCTAAGGGTTGGAGCCTTTAGTGAGGAAGTCAAAGCTTCCTGCCAGTAGTAGCTAGTAATCAAATCAAGGGGTTAGAGCTCCCTTCCAGTAGAAGATGGAGAACAAGTGAAGGTTGTAGCCTTCAGTAGGTGGGTGCCTGTGTACTGGTATGAGTCTGCACCAATACAAGAATGTAAGAAGATTTTAATATTAATAAGTTTGAATACTGAGACGACAGCAGTAGTGGTTTTCTCCCACATTGGGTTTCCACCTTAAATCCTGGTGTTCATGTGTGTTGCTTATGTGTGATACTTTATTCTATTCTTACTGCATCTGCTTACTACTTATGAAATTCCTAATAAATCTCTTACATTCTGGTTTAACTTTAACAAATAAAGAATTATTTAACTTACAAGTTTACCAAGCATATGCTAGTTTCTTTTACAATAGTCGCATATGCATGTGAGTTGGGTTCAGTAAAGTCCTGTATACATTTCAGAAAGGAAAATTATTATTGTGAGTTTTTAAATACTAATTCACCCCCCCCAGTATTTTTCCTAACATGTTTGTGTAGGGAGAAAGGTGGTTAATGTGGAAGTAGAGATAATTGATGATAATCTTGATTATAATATTAAGCTGGGTCACAATTGGGTTTAGGCAATGGATGCCATTGTCTCATCTTTATTTTGCATCTTATGCTTTCCTCATGAAAAGATAATTGTTACGATTGATCAGTTAGCCTACTCTCCCAATGACCCTAATGCATATGTTAACTGCAATGTCCCCTTTGTAAAGAATACCAAGCAACCTGTGGAGAATTTAGGACTTGGAATGTATTCTTCTTTGATGGGTATTTTTGATCTTCCATCTCCTGTTACTCATGTCAACACCATTTCATCTTCCAGGATCATTCCTTAGAAATGTTCTTTTAGAACTAACTATTTTTCATATTCTTGGCCCTTGCCCCCTCTTACTGCCACATTAGAAAAAGGAAAAGTGGGTAGATTGGATTATCCAATATCTGCACCAGAAATTGCATATCAACCTATTATTAATTTTGTAGATTTTGATCCCATCCCTCTTCCATAAGAGGATGTAGATGGTGATGTAATAGTGGTCTAGACAGTTGATTCTACTTTGGCTATGGATTGTCTTGATATTGTTTTACCATCCGAAGAGGAAATTCTAGAAGCAATGACTGGCGTAGAAAGACTGTGGGATGATTTGCATCATCGGTCTTATTTTTTCCATGACTTGTGGGAAGTTGAATCAAATTTTTCTAGTCCTCTTTCTAGTGGAAGTGTTCATAAAATTTTAAACCCTTTAGCTCCATCACATATTTTTGTCGAAGGTAACATGGCTAATATTTTGGAAACCATTCTAGTGAACATTTCCAATAATCCCAATGTTATCAAAAATTTATTCATCGGATTTGAGTGTTTCCCTGAAGAAACCAAAATTTACATCGATCTCTCTAAAGAGTTTCGGGATGTATTCATTTGGTCTTATGAGGAAAGTCCTAGTACTGATCCTAGTATAATTTGGCATGATATCAAGACTTGTGAAAACGCAAAGCCTATTCGAAAAAAGCCTCAGTCGGTTAACCCTAGGAAAATCGCAATTATCAAGGTTGAAGTAAAGAAACTGCTTAAGGTAGGTTTCATCTACCGTGTTTCAAATCCATTCCATGTTACAAAAAGCAAGGAACAATCAGGGTATGCATCGATTTCATGGATTTGAATAAATCTTGTCCTAAAGACAATTTCCCTACTCCATTTATAAATTAAATTGAAGACGAGTGTGTGGGAAATGAAATATTTTCCTTCATGTATGGATTTTTTGGATATAATCAAATAGCTATTATTCCTAAATATTAACACAAGACAGCATTTATTTTCCCCTGGGGTACGTTTGCATATAGGAAAATGCCTTTTGGCCTTAAAAAAGTTGGGGCTACTTTTCAGCAGGCTATGTCATACGCTTTCCATGACATCAAGCATATAATTGAAGTTTATTTGGATGATTTAGCTTCTCGCTCTTGGAAGAGAATGGAACATCCAAAACACCTTCATTTAGTCTTTGAAATATGTAGTTACTACAAAATATGGTTGAACCCTAATAAATGTGTTTTCGCGGTTACATCTAGTTGATTGTTGGGGTTCATCATCTCTAATGAAGGGATTCGTGTTGATCCTTTCAAGGTTGAGGCAATACTTCAGTTGCCTCCCCCGTCGAACATTCGTTAACTTAAAAGTCTCCAAGGAAAAGCCATTTTTTTACAAAGATTTGTCATAAACTATGTTGATATCACGAAAGGATTTATGTGTTTACTTAAGAAAGGGGTCCCATTCATTTGGGATGATTTTGTTCAGCGCTCGTTTGATGCTTTGAAAAATGCATTGTCCTCTACTCCTCTTATGAGTCCACCTGATTATAGCAGAGATTTCCTTTTGTACCTCGCAGTAGAAGAATCAATTATTGGTATGGCTTGGTTCAGGAAGACAATGCCCTTAGGGAGCATGTGATTTATTATCTAAGGCATGGCTTAGTTGGTCCTGAAATCCGGTATTCACATATTGAGAAATTGGATTTTGCAGCAGTTCATGTTGTTCAGTGAATCCATCATTATATTTTTCTTAGAAAAACCTTTATATTGGCTGGCGTCAATCCATTTCAATTTGTTCTCAGTAGGTGAGTGATTGGGGGCAAATACAATAAATAGATTGTCATTTTTCAAGACTTTGATCTCGATTTTATGTCAGCTAAGTCAAAAAAAATTTGGTATTCGCAAATTGATTTCAGAATTTCCTTATGAAGGAGATGTTACTTATGAAGAATCATTTCCAGTTGAACATATTTTGCTTATCTCTTCACAAGATTCTTGGTATGAAGACATCATTGTATATCTCTAAACTTCGAAGTTTCCTCGGACTTTTTCTAAAGATGAACATTGAAAATTAAATCACCTGGCTAAGAATGATTTGATCATTGGGGACACTCTATACCACAACGGGATTGATTCAATCCTTAGACATTGTTTAACCTTAGAAGAAGTTGAGTCGGTTATGAATGACTACCACAATGGATCTTGTGGAGGTCGCCTATCTGGGCTTGCTACAGCCCAAAAAATCTTACATGCAGGGTAATTTTGGCCTACATTTTTAAAGATTGTATAGAAGTGATCAAATAATGCCATCCTTGTCAAGCTCACATTCGAAAAATGCACACTCATCTAGCTTCGCTTTTTCATGTTATCACTATCGGTCTGTTTACTAAGTGGGGTATTTATTTTACTACTTGTAACCTGACTTCGGCTAAGGGCCACAAGTACATTATCATAGCAATAGACTACTTCACCAAGTGGGTCGAAGTTATGCCTACTTTTAATAACAACAGTGAGACAAAAACACTTTTTCTATTCAATTAAATCATTTCACGCTTCGGTATTCCTAAAGAGATTGTCATTGATCATGGAAGTTACTTTCAGAATAAGATGATGTTTGAATTAGCCTTGAAGCTGGTATTCTGGCAGGAGCATTCTAGAAAATTCAAACCTATGTGGTATGGTCCTTTCGTCATTAAAAGTATTGAAGAAGGGTTCTTATGAATTGGTTGATTTTAAGGGAAATGTTTTGTCGAAGCCCAGAAATGGGTTCCATCTCAAGAAGTATTATGCCTATGTTTTTTTCCTAGCATTTGATTTGTTTTGTAAATAGTGTACATGGTTTTATTTTATGTTTATAGGTGTCATGGTGATGATGATATTTTCGATCTGCTTTGGTGGGCTTTGATGGATGATTTAGTGTTGTTAGGATTCGCAGATGGCACTAGTAGACATACTCGGAATTTAGCTTATGTCGTTTGGTAATACATTATCCATCTAGTCATTTGTTGGTCGCAAGAGGTATATGTATCAATCATGCTTCTAATAATATGGTTGAATACAGTGTCGTTATTAATTTATTATCTGAAGAAATATCTTATGGTATTGAATCATTAGTGGTTTATTTGGATTCGCAATTGGTTGTGTCTCACTTAAATAATGTTTATCATGTAAGAGATCCTTCATTACATCGTCAATTTCTGAGAGTGAGATTATTGCAAATATCATTCACTTTTATTACTTTCATTCACATTCCACATTCAAATAATGCATTTGTTGATTCTATAGCTAACCAAGAATTGGATTGGAATATTAGTCATTCATCACATTAAATTGAAATATCAAAAAACATTTGTATATATGATCAAATTGCCATGAAATCTATGTATATAAATAAATTTAGTATGTCAAAATATTACAAAATGTGAACAAATGTCCTACAAAATTAAGGCTTAGGCCCGATCATGTCCATGTATCAAAAAGATCAATCATCTAAAATCTAATTCTGCTGGCCTTGTCCTGCATGAGCATCCTGGTGGAAGATGATGGCATTCGCCACTCGTCAAAAGAATCATGCCCACTCTTGTGGTACTCCAACCACTCATATTTTTATAGCCTCAGGGAGATCCTATACTACTAACATTGGAGCCTGGTGATTCAAACTCTCCAAATTCACTTCATGTCTCTACCATGATGCCTGTGCCTCGGTATACCCTCAGGTCTCACTGGTCCAATATTTGTATCATGATCATTTAATATTGTTAGATTTTTGTTTCACGAAAAAAAAAAATCGAATTTATTGAGATTATATTCAAAAATCCAAAAAATCAAATATGTTAAAAAAAAACAAAACTTACTAATATTGCCGCATGCATCTCCTTCTGGAAGTACTAGCTTTGCGTCTGGTCGGAAGTTTAATCCTGCATAAGGGTAATCCTCTTTGGCCACAACTTGTTTCTCCCACCAGTGGAAGAACTCATCATCAAAGGCCGCCTGAGTGACTTTTCCTCCACCAAGTCGCTTGACCAAATCTGCCCATATGGCCATGTTGGGATCTCTAGGACTGTTGATGGCAGTAGCGACTCTGGGTCAAAGTACTGAAACCCGTTCAAAGAAAAATGAGCAGAGGATGGTGCCATAGCCAAAATTATTTATATTTCCCATATTACTGATGTTAATTGTTTTTTCATATTGGTTAAGAGTGTTTTGCACTAGTCATATATTACCGGTTTCAGGAATTTCACTGCCAAAAATATATATGGTTGAGAAGCTTGATGTAATGAAGCAAAACCCGCTATCCTGGCAATATTAAATAAAATTATCTTGATAGGAAGGCTTGTGATTTCTTTAATCGGGACCTATGATCTGACCTTGTTAGTATCTGGTGTGTAGTACACAGCAATGTAGTCAGGAATATTGAGGCCTCCACGGGCCTTCCCTTTCAGATCTAATGCTTCTCCCCTCTGGGAAAGTCTTTTTATGAAGTATATCCTCTACTTCGATCTATAAGGGCATGTCATCTATGATGAATTTTCCCTACTTTGGGTCCTAGTAATGAATCAACATTTCCAACAAACGAGTCTAAGTTCTCATGTTGGGCATCATGAACAATTTGACAAATCCACAATTTTTCAATCCATGCAATGACTCTTGATCATCTAGTACCTGATTATCAACCTCATTGTTCTCTCTCTCTCTCCAAATGATTGACATCCTGGGAAATGAAAGGTTTTCATCCGTTATAAATTGTGTTTTTCATATTTACTCTCCACGTACATGATTTTTATAAGGGACAGACGCGTACATACATGGATTTCCCTTACTGAAATCATGTATAGGGCTTTCTATAAGCGGATTTCAAAACTCCCAACCTGAGTACACATAGAATAATTTTTGAAATAGAATAAAAATTCTCATAATTCAAGATTGATCTATCAAAAATTTTGATCAAATGGACAATATTAAGGTTATGAATTACCTAGAGTCTGTGTTTGTTGGATTCGTTGGTGGATTTGACTGGATCGGTTTGCTAAAATTTTCTCCAAGAGGCCTCTTCTCAAAACTTGGATGGTAAAAATGAAATGGGGTGAGTTCAAAAACCCTTTTTATAGCCAAAATTTAAAACCCACTTTCCTAAAGTTCATTTAAAAAATAAAAAACTTATTATTTTATTTCATGAAATTTTGACCTTTTGTTTGAAGTGTTGGGAAAGGATCTTTTCTGGTTGTTGAATATTTTTCATGACTTAGTCCTATTTTTTCCACTGCTTCGACTCCACGATCATTGACCTATCGTGGCAAGTATCATTTTCTAAATTGGCATATAGGTTAAGACATATCACTTTTCCATTGCATTATGCATCTTGACCTCAAATTGTGATATTTATCCATAGGGTCAACCCCATTATGTTGTGATTTTTTAACCCCTCTCACTCACCAACTTGTAAAATTGTAACATAGTGGTAAAGCCTTTGCTTCCATGGGCTTCCTAGTTAGATCCTCGCTAGCATATGTCCCCTATTCTACAAGTATTGTATAGGCTTGAGAGTCTTTAGTACTGTCATGACTTTGTATAAGCCACGTTTGATCATGACTTTTTACAAGTTCAAACCATGCATTCACTAGCCTTTGTGACTTGACACCCATTTTTCCATGTAGAGAACATCCCTTGAGTGTCGATGACTGGCATCCACCACATTACATTGAGCATAGGATTGTTCCAGTCCCAAGAACTACTGCACTTTTCCTTGACACTCTTTCTCTCCACTGTACTATAGGCATTATTTTATGCTTTTTCGAGCTTTAAATATGAAAAAGACAAAAAAAAAAACAAACATTCCAAAAAAAAGCAGGAATGGGATAGTTTCTTCATCATTTGATAGAAGCAAGAGTTAGTTGTGTCACACTTGAACAAAGCACTTAAAATGAGTCTTTCCTCCATCAGGATGGGACTTAGTTCAACTTTAGGGAATCCATAACCTTGTTCTAGAGTCAGTCCTCCTTCGGTTGGTTATCTCTTCCAACCATATGGAGAGTTTGTTAATGCCTCCAGTGTTGCAAACTTATACAAAGTTATCTAATGCTGCCATAAAGTTACATCAAGTCGTGCTTTTGTTCAAGGGAAGTAAACTTGTTGTTACCCATTTTGTGTTGTCTCTTGACTCATTTTTGTCAGTCATACCTGATCTGTCAAGTTATTCTTAGTATCACATCAGCTACATGGTCCTTCACTTGTGTTGGTTAAGAAGGTCCCCATCGACTTCTTACAGAAGGGTGTGCTCCTATCGACTCCGAAAAATTGCTTTGAGAGTAGACCTAGAGTTGCACCCTGGCGTTATTTACATCATTGATAGGTGACCTTGTGCTCAACATTGATCAGTATTATGGGTCTTTAACTGAGTGGTTTCCCTTGTGTTCGACATCAGCTTACATTATCACACATTGGGATTCATGCAGTACCTTGGTTTCCATTTCACCCTATTACTGGAATCCTCGCCTCTGTGTCAGCTTTCATTAGTGGTTAGTTTAAAGGATTTATGTTGTGCGCTAGCCA
The DNA here is from genome assembly GCA_000404065.3 of Pinus taeda. Taxonomy (NCBI): domain Eukaryota; kingdom Viridiplantae; phylum Streptophyta; class Pinopsida; order Pinales; family Pinaceae; genus Pinus; species Pinus taeda. The sequence continues at coordinate 35,369 of APFE031451798.1, read as the reverse complement.
CATTTTGTGTATGCCGAAAATGTACTTCGGAATGGTTACTTCATCTCTCTTTGTCTGAGTTCTTCTAAATTATTGGCCTGTGGGTTACACTCACACTGATTGATGTGGGATGCCTTAATGCCATCCTTCCAGCAGATCGTTTCCCATCGAATTCAACTCATTGCTCTGGGAACAAGGTCTAGAGTCATCTTTTCAATACCTTAGGGTTTGTAGTCATCAGTGGCAGACTCCTTTGTTATCGACAGTGAGAATACATCAATATCTTATGATTGGTAGATTCTTTCAAGTGTTCAGCTTCAACACATTTATTCGCACTTGTTATATTGTACTGGTGTACCTTGATACTCATTATCATTACTAGTGAGTTTTCTCGTGTTTGTTAACGGTATACATCAATGACCGATAATCAAACAATTTCTCACATGGTCAACTTCAACTCATTTATTCCCATAGTGTATAAATGTACCATTTGCAGTTGGTGAATAACTCAAGTTGTATCAGTGTCTTGGTTCACTTTATAGCTCCTTCAGTTTTCTTCCAGTGACATCTCCTTTAGTTTTCTGCCAGTGACACCTCCACCTTTATGTGTTACAGTCCTTCACAACATCTTATATGTTGGCACCTGAGTTTATGTAGTACCACTATTCCACCTATGTTACTTGGTACTTTTATGAGGGTCAATTATGCAGCATCATTGATCAAACAGTCTTCTAGCATCATTGATCGGATATTCTTCTATATGTGATATTGAGACATAGCTCCATTGTGTTCCTTCGCGACTATGATCTCATGATCCACTATGTATTCTAAATATCCTTATTCTCAGTTATGTATACATTTTGGATCCACTTTATACTTTATTAGCGAACATGCTTTATTACTTCTAAGCATGGGTATCCCAGCCTCAGACAAAAGTTTTCTTTCTAACTCCTTCCATAGGTATTCGATGGGCTAGAATCTGATGATCTCCTCACGGGTTCTTGGATGACTCCCCTCTCTATACTTAATATATTTTTGCCATCATGTACCCCTTCTGACCTCATATATTAGGGGGCATATGTTATAGGATCATTTAGCACTCATGTAGACTTGATGTTCTTTTATGGTCTTGGGCAGTCCCTTTTTCCATACAGACTTGATCTTATATTAAAAATTAATATTTCAAATTCTATACATGACTTTGGCAACACTAAATCACATACATACGTAGGTCCTATAACACTGCACCCACGTATACCTTTTAAAATATGAAAAAATAAAATAAAATACTATTTTTCGAGCGGGGTTTATGGGTTTTACTGAGATCCCACCTATAGGAGCCCATGGCACAACTGAATTAACCAATTTTAGGTGGTATATATACACCCCTTGGGTAGGCCTAATTCATACAAGAGAAGGCCTATCGACATTATACCCATTTTTCTCCCAGATCAAGTTTTTTTTTCTCGTGCCTCCTGCACTCCCAGTCTTCAGGAAACCCTGGTTTCCTTTGCAGATATGTTCATAATCCTTATAGCATATCCTTTTTCTTGTTAGAGAGGTTTTCTTCGTGGCTTTGGATGGAAGGATCCGAAGGAAGGATTCATCGGTGCCTTTGGCCTGGATCAGGTTGTACCTATTGTTCTTAATCAATAAAGAAGCTCATGTCTTGTTCTTTATATGTTATTATCTCATGAATAGTAGCTTATATGCTTATATATGATTATCTAACATATCTTTTATGTATGCACATTGAATTATATATTGTGTATATGCTTCTGAGAATTGACTTGTGGGTTTTCTCATTCTAGAGGAAGCAGAGGGTTTGGACCCTACGAGAACATCATCAAATGTAGGACCTCCAGGTATGTTTCCAAATCCATGTTTAATGATTCATTTGCTTGCCATGCCTGTTTGAATACTCTCTTGATTATATTGTTCTAATCTGTTGAGGCTTTTAACCCTTGCCTTAGGGAATTTTTCCCGCCAACATATATAGAGAGTTAGACTGCATCTAGTCTAGCTCTCCAATGTGTTTGTGATAGTTGCGGACATAGTGAGAGCCTCTCTCAGCTGAGACTATGTTGATGTGAATTAGAAGAAAAAATCCGACAAAGAAAACTTGAATGCAATTCATAATGCAAGTTTCCATATTGAAGAGGGGTGTGTAGAGAGTTACATGGTGAAAATGGACCTACAAATGATTGCCTATAGCTCCAAATATCTTAGTTTGAAATTGAAGGGTAAATTGGTAAAATTTTACTCCTCTCTCTTTCACTCTATGTAAAGGTAAAAATATTTTATGGGTGGGTAATTTTCCATTTATAAACTCATATTTGGGGTTATTTCACCTTTTAATCCTTTTTTACAAAGATTGGGGTCACTTTTTATTATTATTATTTTAGTTTTATAATTATCTTATCTCCAAGAGTGTGGCACTTTCTTAGTCATTATAATTGGAGTATTTTTTATGGTTTCATTATTACAACAGGCTTTGGGTACATTTTTCTTTACCCAACATATAAGGATAGGTTTTTCATTACTGTCGTTGTTGCATTATAAATCACCCTTGCCATTTGTTAATACAACTTAGGTATGATCATGTCAAGTTGCAATATTAACTCGCCTCTTTTTGCATGTCGTAACTTGGTAGTAGAGATTTCTTGTACATGGATACCATATATTAACACCTCTTTTATGTGTTGGTATCCATGCAATGTTATTTCCCACCACATAATTCCTCCTCTTGTCTCGCTATGACTTAGAATCTTAACCTCATTTAATCTTCTTGATCATCCTCTGGCTTTATACCGGAAGGATTCCACCCACTTTATATATAAAATCCTTTTTGTCACCCCTTATGTAAATAGTATTATGGTAATTGTTCTTGTAAACTTATATACTATTTTAAAATGTTGACTGGACTGAGCATGGACATGGATTCAAAGTCTATGGAGGAGAATTTGGTTAGGAATTGCTTGGGGAAATATCCAAGCTCATAATTCTACATTTAATCTCCACCTATATCCCTATTGCATTAAAAACAAGTTGTACAGGCATTGAAATTAGCATATGGGTTCTGTTAGGTTCCTATACCAATAGGTTTCATTTTTCATGATTGCCTGGAGAAGTGCCAAATATGTTCATCCTTTCCATGCTGCAAAGGTTCCATATTTTGAAGACCTTCACTATGTACAGTTGCTTGACTCTTATCATAGTTCATGAATGTCCAAACAGCTTAATCTTGGCCAGGTTCATATTTCAATTTACTTGTCTTAGAATAGAGAATAAAGGTTTGTCCAAACAGTTCAAGCTTGGCAGATGAGTAGTCAGGTAGAGAAGAAAAGGGTCTCAACAGCTAAATCTGAGACCTTGGAAGAGATAAGGGTAAACTTAGATAGGATGGCAGCTAAAAGAAAAAAGAGATTCAAGGTTTGCTAGTTCAAATGCACCCAGTGAAAATGAAGAAAAAATGTTAGGAGTAATAGGATGGATAAGCAGTTTTGGGGTTGTAGAAGCATGTTTATGGGTAATTTTGTCCTTTAAAGGCGAGTTATCTCATTACTATCATGAACACCATGGAAATTATGTGGTGGCAAAGTAGATGTTGCATGTCTAACTCCCCCTCATTCCCCTCACAGCAATCACTTACTAACCTCCCTCCAAGGACGCTGGGATCTGCTCAGTATTCCTAGTTCACTTCATTTCATGAAAAAGACTAAGTAAAATTGTGTTTTTACTTAAGAAAAGAAGCCATATTTCTTGTGTAAAATATTGATTTTCTCCTAAACCTAAACTATTCAACTCTGCTAATAAAAACCCTCTCATTTCCCTAAGCCTAAGTTCTTAACTCTACAACTTAGTGCTTCCCTTCATAAAGCCATATTAACATGTTAACTTTATTATATAATTCCTATGCAAATTTTTTCCCCGCCCCTATTATATTAAATACATAAAAAGACCAAAATATTTTAATATCCCTCCCCTCGGCTAAAGTTATAGCCATATTTCAATTTTTGTCGGGATTTATTGGTCCACCCGGGGCCAATAACAACCCTCCATGCGCTCCATCAGGATTTGTTTGACATTTGGTTAAACAAATAACCAATCCACATTGCAAACCATACAGAAAAACCCACCCCGCACGCAAATATTAAACTTTGATTAACGCTGGGGTGATTAACTGTTAATCCACCCGACAGCCAATAGAATTCGCCCCGATGCCAATTAATCCATTATTTATTACTCAACCCCCGTGCCATAAACCTCTGCCAACTCCATCAAACGTCAACCATCGGATCAAGGCCTGTAGATTAGACGGTGTGCATCGATATTGGAACCCTTCCGATGTCCGAAAGTTACCGCGCGATGAAAAGCAGTTTCATTATTGTACCAAGGGATGCATGTCGCCCGCCTGGGGTCATCGCATCCCCTCTGCCCGAAACCACCTTTGCCCCAAAAGCGGTGCGAGGGATACCATTTACCACCCTCGCTGAGACCCCGATGACGTCATCCTATGATGTCACCTCCATGTCAGCGCCCACGTCATCTGCCACGTCATCTTCTGTACCCCGCTACACCACAAAACATTTACGTCATGATGATGTCATCACAAAAAAGCGCCAAAAAGCCCACAAAGCCAAGTTTTTGTCAAAACTCGTGAAAATGATTATTTTTCGTCTATTTCTATGTGTTGTTTTGTGGAACCTGTGCATGCAAACTACGATGAATTTGCCACCAAAGCTCCAATCCGTCACCCTGACCACGACAGTTCGGCATCCTGCTCTGCAAATCATCATCCAACCAGCCAATTACCCTGGGGTGCGTCGCAAAAACACAGGTATTTACTTCATTACCTCCAAACCCTGTGTATTTCCGGTTTTTCTCTTAATTGCATCCGTAGAGCCAAAAATCGAGCAAACTCAGTCTATAGTTCTTGAAAAATACACCCCAACCATACTTGTTTGCCCATTTTTTTGCAAAAAACTTGACTTCTGCAGCTTAAAATACAGTGAGCTGATTTAAACACGGGCATCTGCCTAAAATCTGGTTCCCAAGCCCCTGTTTTTAACTCTCCTCTGCAAATTTTCCAAGAACGCAGCCAAATTCTAGCTCAAATCATCAAGCTGCTCTCAAAGAGCACACTATTACCGTTGTTTTTGTCCATTTTACCGAAGGAGCCCTGCAAATTCCGTTTTCACTGTAAGATTTACCCAACAGATTAAAATTCGAATTAACTTCATTCTGCCATTACCTAAGAAAATCCCAGAGCCATTATTTTATCTACTTTGATACATAGACCCAAATTCTAGATTAAAAAATCACATATAGTTGAGCAATGGAGGCTCCAGTGGCCCTGAATGTTGCACCTTTCAATGCTCCACACAAAGAACTGGAGTGGATACCTCTAGCTAACAGGGATTTCCAGATTAATGACTTAACTGGTGACAAGCCTTACCTCCAAGCTCTTTGTGAAATTAGGAATAGCTATAGGAACAATGATGATGTCTATGGAATTTGGGAGTCCAACATGCCCATGTACTACCTCCCTTCAGTGAATGTATTCCCTGACCTCATCCATCAATCATGCCAATTATGAGCCCACTCAATGAGCAGTCATGTCTCTTCTGGAAATGTCCTCTTTTATATCACCCTTGAATCCATCAATGAGATGTTGCACTTCAAGCCAGCTCAACCTCTGACTCCTCTTTCCTTGGGACTTTTGCTTGACCAAGGTGCCAAATTTCCCAGCTCAAAGATAACCAGATTGACTCAATCGTTTATGAGACTAGATTGCCAGCACAGAGGCCCACCTCCTTATCTAGATATTTGGTTCACTGAAGCAGGACGATTCATTATAAACATGATATCCTACATCTTAGGATTTAAAACAAGTGAGCATGTTGATGAGACCACCTTGGTTCTCTTATCTATTTTTACTCCAGGACAGCCCCCTGCTGTCAAGTATGATTATGCCACTTACATAGCTGATAAGATCCATGAGAAATTCATGAGCATGGACAGAGAAAGAGTATTTAAATACACATCATACATATATCATTTGTTGTTGTACTATCAACCAAATAGTTTTAAAATTTCCCTCAAAAAATTGGATTGCAAAGGAGAGAGAACGTCTGTAATCTTCTGGACCTCAGTCTTCCACCATGTTTACTACTGTCCTTATACTTATTTTGAATTCATTGATCTGTTCATACATCCAACCACCTCTTTACTGATGACAAGTCCTCCAGATAGACTTTCAGGTGAAATGCAGAAAATTTTGCAGCTTTCCAAAAGCTATAGCATAGGTGACTGGTACTTTTACCAGAATCATACCGAAATCCGAATCTATGGCTATGAACTGTGCCCCTACAAGCTGCCCAAATTTGTGCCCATGAGGTTGTTTGCACTAGAATACTTCAGGCAGTTCATCCATGCAGACATAATCCATTTCTTTGAGGCCAAGAAAAAGGCACAACTCAAAATAAGAAATCAATTGGGCCCTTTCATATTCAATAAAAGGGAAGCCTAGGAGCAGGCTAACAAGATCTTAGGGGAGCAACTTAAGCTGAAACAGAGTTTTTATTGGGCACCATATGACCCCAGTCATTTCATAAGTTATAGAAAAGTCAAAAACAACCTGGCACCCTATATTCATCACAAGATCCCTGAGATTCAACAATATGCTAATCAACAAGAATGGATAGAAGGCACATTAGTTGAAGTAATTACTGAGGAAGAGAAATTGGAGAAGGCCATGAAAGGGCTTGAAAAGACGCTTGACCTGGACTCTTTTGGACAGGTACCCTTCAAGCTGCCCCAGCACATAGGAGGTGATACATCTTTTGCTGAGACTTCTCAACAACCCTCACAAAAGGCTAGTGCAACATCAGCTAAGGGCAAGCAGGTAATAGATTCAGAATAGGAAACAATGGAACACCAACCAAACACATCAAAAGAATAGGGTCAAGGGCAAGTTCCCCCAGCTCAAACTAAGGCACCGCAAGTCCCTGTACTACAAACTCCTCAAAATGAGGAAAAGAGTAAAAAGAGAGATAGAGAAGAGGGTACCCCTACCAGTGGATCAGTAGAACAACCTAGAGAAAAGAGGCAAAGGTTAAATCCTTATTCTAAGGAGGAATTTTTAGAAGAAACCACAGGCAACATGAGAGGTGAGGGAAGGACTGGACAGTAGTCTCCTCCAATGATGGACACATCAGCTAGTTCATATCAGCCAGAGCTAGAGGGACAACACAATGTGGAGGTCTCACCTACGAGGCCACATGGCAAGCAAAAAAGCAAGCAAGGCTCGGACATTAAGAAAGCATTTACTGAAATAAAGGCAAGAAATAAGCCAATAAGGATCCAACTTTATAATCAATTGCTAAGAATGGCTCCCACAAATCAACAAAGGTTAATGGTAGCATATGATATACAAGAAGGAAAAATGACCCTTAGTCACTTCAAGCCTACAATGCAGCAACCACAGTCAGCTGCTAATTATATCAGGACCAATCTGGAAGTTCTCTCCAAATACATCCATCCAATGAACCAGATTGAATTACATAAACAAACTGGAGAAATGGTGTACTCCACCTTGGCAAACAAGACATTATTAGCTCACAAATTGCAAAATTCATTGCACAATACCTCTGCCCAATTAGAATTGGAAAAAGCTTCCTCCTTAGCCAAGGATAACAGGATTAAGTCCTTGGAAGAAATTATCATTGAGCTGGGACATAATCCCAAGGATGCAAAAGGCATCAAAGCACTAATAAAGAAGAAGGAAGAGGACATTGCAGCCCTCAAAAAACAATTAAAACTGCCAATTACAATGCATCCACAAACTACAGAAGTTGCACAGCAGAAAGAAGAGGAAGACATGATGGGTTTACTAATGAGGATGAATGAGAGATTAGCAGAAATAGAGCGGGCCTTGGAGAAAAAGAAGCAGGGAGTGTCGACCTCCCAGCCACTGGAAACAACTCCCACAAGCACAACTACTCCTTCTACAATTACAACAGCAGTAACTCCCACTATCCCAGCAACAGGTACATCAGCCACAGATGATTCAGAGGCAGCAACAACAACAGTACCAAATACCAGCATGAAGATGGAAGAGATGATGAAGGCAATAAAGGAGTTAGAACTCCAAATGGTAGAGCTCAAGGAAGCCAAAGAAAAATTGACCAAGTTAGACGTAAGTTATGATAAATCTAAAATAACTGTGGCAGAAAAAACAAGAGAGGTAAAGGACTTGGAAAATAAGGTAAAATCCTTGGAAAAAGATCTTTCTCTCCACAAACCTTTAGCAAAAATCAAAACTATTTTGTGGACTAAAATTGGCCAGTCCATCACGGATCAATGGAGATCAATACAGACTATCCATGAGCAAATTGAATTGATAGAAGTAGCCCAAATAGAGATTCAAAAGGCCAGAACATCATTGGGAAACATGTCCGAATAGGCCAATAGACTAATTCATTTTTTGAATACTCATACCAGAGAAGAACTAGCATCTTTGGATATCAGGGACAGAACAAGTACCATTTTGACAATAAAGAAGGTGCTGACCATTAGAAATTTTATACAGAATCTGGAAAGAAAGTGCCAAGAAATGAAGATAGAAATTAATGCCTTTACAGAGAAGTTTACGGTCTTGCAGAACAAAGGTTTACCCAGTTCGTTAACCAGCAATCAGAGACTGTTGACACATGAACAATATGCTCACAGGGTAAATACATATGTTGCAAATCAAATCACAGCATCATTAAGCACTTCAGAGGATAAAACACTTCCATCGGGACAGAGCTTATATGACAAGTTGGAAAATTTGTTCTATATTGAGCATGAAATAACACATATTTTTGAAGTCCATTCCAACTTCTACAGGTATACTGAAGCTGATGAAACATTAATAAAAATGCAAAGACACCAGTTGCCAACAGACCAATGGTGGCAGAGAATGTTGGAAGTTTTACCAAGGTAGTTCTAATTTTCCTTTATCATCTGCATTTTAATCAAATATCAAAATACGTGGCACATATCATAAGGATGAAAATAGCAGAAGGGGGAAATCAGGCTGGGAATGTAGTTCACTAAAACGGAATCACGCACAGATGAAAAGGTCAGGACAGCAACGCAGGAACGCGGAATAAAGGGACAGCTGCCAGCCGACTCACTCAGTTCAAAAAGTCAAATATATCTGATCAACTGAACAGCCAGCACACCAAAATTCACTTATGCGTTCATTTCTCTCATTTACTTCTCCTGTAAAGTAGATGGATGAAGCTATTGCTTGATATTATCTCATTTCAGATATTTTGTAACTCTTTTTTGTATAAATACCTCCCCGTGAGATGTATTCGAGGTTGGTGATATCTCTTCTGGAACTGCGTTGTAACTCTGAGAACTCTTCTGAATAAAAGGCAACTGGAATGTGTTGTTGACGAACTAAACTCTTTGGATGTGGGATTAATGACAGTGGACTATGTTGCAGAATTCTTGAATTACTTCATGGATCAATAAGTCTTTTTAACTCATGCTTTACAGTTTTTATGTTTTTATATATCATTTGTGTTCATAATATTAACAGCGGGGAAAAAGAATAACCCAAAACTTACTTCATTGTACTTTGTGTTCAATCTTTGTTGTTTTTATGTTTTCTTCAGAAACTAGCATAAGCAAAAATTCTTTATTGCTCCTGTTTCCCCTGGTTCTTACACCTTGAGTATACTTAGGGAATTCCTAATTGCTCCCTGAAATATTCATTCACTTTCCCTCTGTTAGCATGATGAAAGACTCTTAATTGCCTTTCACCCCCTGACCTACACGTCCATCTAATTTCAGTTTATAAATTGCTCCATGATCTAATTTTCTTGCTTTGTAGTACCTCCTCTATCAAATGAAAACCATATCCAGCAGTATACACTCATAGACTCCACAGCCCAATGGACTGAACTTCTCAAACTTTCACCCCTTTTTTATTGACAATCATTATCCAAAAATCAAAACAAAACCCTGTACACAATAACTAGCCTAAAATACCTCAAAACAAAGCTAAATTATAAAGAGAGAGCCCTCTCTGGGTATAGATTAGCTAGAATCTATACCTAAAAGATTGGTCTGTGGTTACCTCGGCCGTAACCCCTCCTAAGAGCTTTCCTAGGGGACAACCTGAGTGATAACAGGTTCCTAAGTAAAAGGACAAGCCAATCTTACTTACGACGGAGAGAGAGAGAGAGTCGGCTTTGGTCAACACACAACATGACAGAGAAGACAATGGGAATGATTTAGACATTCATAGAGAGATGCGTAGAAGAGGAATGACAATGTTGTTGAATTTGTAACTATGGTCGGTCTTCATAATGTACTTTTGATCACTTGATGTAATTATATTTATCATTGTAAAGCATATTTATAAATGCTTGAGTCAAAAAAAAAATTATCTTGAGTCAAATTCTAATTGTGACTTTTAAAAGATGTAAATTTGAATTTTTGAAATGTAATTTTTTGCTCCAAAAAGTGACAAGTCAACTTCCCTCCATGTCAATTCAGCCCTAGCCAAGAGGCGTGCCTATTCACCCTATACAAACTGTTATATAAAGGCAACTCAAGCTCCTCATTTGGTAGAACCGCATTCCTCACTCAAGACAGCTTATGGGCAAGAGAAGGAGGACAAGAAGAATGAAGAAGGAAAAATAAAGAAGGTTGAGTTTCTCTCTCTTCTCTCTCATCAACTCGCCATTGTGGATAAAAGTATCTCTCTATTGTTCACATCTTTCTAGGGAAACAACTTCACTTCAGGAGGGCTGATATTCTGGGCTACTCGACAATTTTTGGGAGGTAAAAATTTCTAGATTAGGAAGGTAGAACAAAGTGCGGGATCAGTTTGGGTGACTTGACTTGGAGGAGAAGACCATTTTTGACCATAGATCTAGGTGTGTCCCTTATTGAACAGAAAGATTTTCTCTATTGAAAGGGTTGTTGGGTTTATCCCCGTAGTGGATTTTCCATGGCTAAATATTGTCTCTCTTTTGTGCATTGTGATCTCTATTGTTCTACTATTGAATTTCTGAAGTATAATTGTTGAATGATATATTTAAATAAGATAAAAGAAGATCTACATCAAAAGTAATTATCATAATTTCATAAATATTGTGCTAACCCTAATTGCACTAGAAAATCAACATGGTATTAGAGATTTCGTGACAAAAGGAAGGTATATTGAAATCACTTTTGCAAAAACCCTAGATAGAGTATCCTACTAAATTCCTTCTTGTATATTGGCTTATATGGGTTCCTCCATGAAATCAGAAAACAAGCCAGAGGGAGCATCAAATATTAGATCCTTGATGGTCATAATATATCTTATACTTTCCAAGTACAAAGTAATGGATATTGTGATAGGAAATACTATTGAACCATCTGATGCATTTGGAAAGGAAAATTTCAAGGAAGATGGTATCACTTCCATGAGTCTAATAGTAGACTTTATTAGATATCATCTCATCCCCTACATTACAAATCATGGCACCTCCAAGAAGATGTATGATTCCCTGAAAAATCTCTACATTATCAAGAATGTTGGTAAATCTGTGAGTTTGAAGAATGAGCTCTGAAATAAAATGATGACTAATGATGATATTGTGGCTTCATCCTTCATAAGGATTTCGCAAGTAAAAGATCAAATTTCAGCTATTGGAGAAACCATCTCTGATCAAGAACTATTGAGTATATCGCTCAATGGTATCCCTAGATCTTGGGATGCATTTGCAGCAAGCATAAGAAGTTGGAAATAAGCTCCTTCATTTGATCAATTATGGAAATCATGTGCTCAAGAAGAATCAAGATTGATGTCTAGAGATCGTCAAGATGAAGAATTTCAGGCCCTTGCAGCTCGTATAAAGAACAAGGCAAAGAAGAAGTTTGGACCTCAACATACGAAATCGGGAAAAAGGTTTTCTTCTTCTAAAAAGAAGGAAGACTTATCTAAGATACAATGTTATGGCTGTTAAGAATATGGACATTTCAAGAGATATTTTCCTAATATACTAACAAGAAAAGAAAATGGAAGCAACATGCTTCCGCAACAAAAGTTGAAAAAGATGAAAAACCAAAGAGATCCAAGGGCGATAAATATTTCTTCTACTTTTTTGCTTTGACAGGTTCTTTCTAGATGATGATGATGTGGGGCTAGTAGATAATGGAGCATCAATATACATGACTAGAGAGTGTAGGAATATTTCAATCATAACAGAAAAGAAGTTGTCTCAAAGGGTTGAATTGGGAGACAACAACACTTATGCAGTCAAAGGAATTGGGAAGACATCCATAGAGTTGGAATATGGTAACAATGTTCATCTCAGTAATGTCCTTTATGTACCAGGTTTGAAAAAAATTATTTTGCTTGTTTTTTGCTTAGACGATAAAGGAGATAAGGTTTCTTTTATGGATGGCAAAGTACTAGTTTGGTCAAAGGGGTCTAGTATAGATGATGTTAGGGTTATTGGGATTTGTGATGGTAGATTGTATAGACCTATGAATCAACCAGATCAAGCATTAGTACATGATCAAATAGATCCAAGTGAGTTATGGCACTGAAGGTATGTACATCTTCATTTTAGATCATTTCCTTAATTAAGTGAAATAGTGTTAGGAGTGCCTGAGCTATAGGCAAACAATGATGGTGTATGAAAAGGTTGTGCTTTTGGGAAGAACGTCAAAAACCATTTCTAATGATGCAAATATATCTAAGGAAGTTTTGGACTTGGTTCATTATGATGTAAATGGTCTGATGCCTATAAAATTGCTTGGTGGTTCGTTATATTATGTGACATTTATTTATGACTTCTCTCATAAGACACAGATATATCTCTTGAAGACAAAAGAAGAAGTATTCGAAAAGTTCCAGGAATTAAAAGTTGAAGTGGAAAACTTAACAGGTAAAATCAAGATATTAAGGTCTAATAATGTAGGAGAATACACCTCAAAGGAGCTTGTTGCTTTCTGCAAGCAGGTTGGGATTAAGAGGGAGCTAATTGTTCCCTATAATCCACAACAGGATGGTGTAGCAAAATGAAATAATAAATCCAATGAAAAAATCGTCAAGGCCATGATGCATGACTTGGACTTTCCATTATTCTTATGGGGAGAAGCATCATGGACATTTGTGTACATTCAAAATTGAAGTACTCATAGAGTTTTGGAAGGTATGACTTCTGAAGAAGCCTTTTCCAAAAGGAAGCTAGAGGTTGGGCATATGAGAATCTTTGGTTATCATGTATATACTCATCTTCCTAAGTATAAGAGGAACAATTTGGAACCCTTAGGAAAGAAAGGCATATTTGTTGGATATAATGAATATTCAAAAACCCAAAAAAAAATAAATTTTATAGCAGCGATGAATTGAGGTCAATCGAGATGTCATTTTTAATGAGAAAGTGGCATATTGGAGGTCTAAGGAAGTATCCATAGATTCCTTGGTATGCTCGTATCAAAAATATTTTTCACAACATTGGGATTTACCAAAAGTGAAGTAGATCCAAAACTTTACTTTAAGGTTGTGAAGAATTCACCTATGATCATATTATCACATGTTGATGACTTGCTTTTGACAAGTGCCAAGCCTCTTATCATTCAATGCAAGAAGCAGTTGTTTTCCAAGTTTGATATGAAGGATATTGGGTTGATGCACTATTACTTGGGATTAGAAGTATGGCAGAAACATGGTGATGTCTTCCTCATTCAAGGAAAGTATGTGATAAATATCCTTTAGAGTTTCAGAATAATGGATTGCAAATCCATGGTGACTAACCTGAAGAAGTTAAGAGGCTCCAAATCCAATTTTGTAGATCCATCTATCTACATGCGGTTAATTGGTATGCTGATGCATTTTATTAACACCAAGCCAGATATTTTCTTTATCGTGAACATTGTGAGCTAGTTCTAGATAGAACCAAGACATGAGCATTGGATTGTAGCAAAGCACATATTGATATATTTGTGTGGTACAATGAATTATGTCTTGAAGTATGTTGCAAGCAGGGATGTACAACTTTATGGATATACAGATGTAGATCGAGCAGGAAGTGTTGAATATAGGAAGAGTACTTCAAGAGTATGCTTTAGTTTGGGATCTGCTATGACATCATGGATGAGTAGGAAGCAAATTTTGATTACACTCAGCAATGCTAAAGCATAGTACATCGCAACCAATGAGGCTTATATTGAAGCAGTATGGCTCCAGAAGTTCTTTGCGGGACTATTCGGCCAAAAGTTGGAACTGATGGTGATACACTATGATAATCAAAGTTATGTGAAGCTTTTAGATAATCTTGTGTTCCATGGCAATTCAAAACATATTGAGATCAAGTACCATTATATTCGTGACATGGTGTTGAGGAGAGTGATTAGGCTTAATTACATCTCCATCGATGACTAGACAGCTAATGTTATGAGGAAGTTGTTTCCAAGGGACAAGTTCATGTACTTTAGAGAAAAGTTGTGGCTCATGGAGATCACCCTTCTCATTGAGAGGGAGTGTTAATTCATATGTAGCACAGATGGTGTGGAGAAATGTTAGGTCCCTATAATACTAGTGATTACCCCTTTACTATTGTAGTTGTATCCCTTATTAATATCGTTGTGCCCCTATTGTCCCCATATTGTTATTACTGTGCCCCATAGAATCCCTCTATTGTTATTTTTGTGGCTTTTATATTATTATTGTTAGGTCGGCTGGGTTATATTGTGACTCCTTAGACTCCTATATATAGAAAGGAGGTTTTGTCATTTGTATCATCCCAGAATTGTTCGTTTATGTAACGTAAAGGAGGTTTCCCCCTTGAAGAGGCT
>APFE031451798.1:3365-14026 GCA_000404065.3 Pinus taeda | reverse complement strand
TTACTATGCCCCATAGAATCCCTCTATTGTTATTTTTGTGCCTTTATATTATTATTGTTAGGTCGGTTGGGTTATATTGTGACTCCTTAGACTCCTATATATAGAAAGGAAATTTTTTCATTTGAATCATCAAAGAATCATTCATTTGTGTAATATAAAGGAGGTTGCCCCCTCGAAGAGGCTGAATTCTAAGGCGTTGATCTATCTTTTCTATCTTTTTGTGAGCTAGTTTCATAACAAACCCTCTCCATCTTTAAAAAATAAAACATCACTTTGCACTGAGGTTTAGGACCCGGTGGACCCTTCACTTAAACTGAGGTGGCAGATGCCATGTAGGCAGGGTAAGGCTACGTGGTTGGCACATAGGATTCTAGGCGATGTGGACACATGACATGGTGAATTCAATGATGTGGCATGATGACAATGTGACACGTGGAAGGAAAGAATGGCCTTTTTAGAGGGTTGGGTGGTTGATTTTCAAGTGACACATGGCATCATGAGAGATTTCCACATGGTAAGGTGATGCCACCCTAACATCATCATGACATCATCAAGTCGATGGAAGCGAGTGGCATGGAGGATGATGCTAACATGGCACCTAAGTGTCATGTGGTGGTGGTTTGTGGTGCCATTTGGCTTGGGGTTTCCATGTGTTACTGACGTGTTGTTGTAAATGGATAAGAGCCATGTCATTATGGAGCTCGAGCTCGTGGAGGTGTTTTGAAATGCATTCCATAGGCAGGGATGTGGGTTGATGGATGTTGCATAAGAGACAGAAGCCACAATACAGAGATTATCTCCATTACTTAACATGAAAATTTGTGTCGCGTCGTGGGTGTTTAGGAGTGGAAACACTCTTAAAGGTTGGAGTAGTGGTGTGATGGTGTGGTATCATTATGGTGATATGACATGGTGGTTGCCACGGTGGACCTCATGTGTGGTGGAAGTGCCACGTGGGTACCATGTGGCAGATCCTTGCTAATGTGGCAAGGTTAAGGGACCCAAACTTCAAACTAAAAGGGAGACTTAACAGAGAAAAGGGAATTGTTCTCATTTGCTTGAGTTATCTATAAAAATGGTAGCTTTAGTTGCATCACCCTTGAATGTGGAACCTATTTTCATCATTTCCTCACAGTTGATTTTTAGCTTGCCTAGGAGGTGTACCATAATTATCAGTTTGTTTACTCTTTTGGTTGATTACTCTTCCAATCATTATGGAGCATGCCTCAATGCCTCATATGTTGTTGCTTGATATCATGTGGTTGTAACATCCTTGGTGAAAATTCCATGTAAAATATATATAAATACCACGGATAATGGGACATGTATTCCAAGCTGAAAAGTGGACAAGACATCCTAGTGGGTGTTCATTTGGTTGTTTATGGCTAAGGAAATTGGCAAAGGCAATGGCTAAGGCTCTAAAAAGGCATGAGGATTTAATAGGCATTTTATTTATGAAAATAATGGAAATTAGGAGAAAAGGAAGGTGAAAGGTCACAAGTTGCAAGTGAGGAGGAAAATGAAGGAAAATAATGGAAAATGAAGAAAATAGAGGCTTCATTAATAAAAAAGGCTTCTAAGGATCAGTGGGAAAGCTTGGTCAATGAAGACTTGGCTAGTTCAGTTTTGGAGCTCTCTCACTATTCTCTCTCTCTCATACTCTTGGAGACTTATAGTTTTCTTGGAGAACTTTTGGTGGATGTGGCATACTTGGATTTTTGGAGCAACAAGGCAAAGGAAGAGTAGGAAAGTTCAAGAAGGCATCAGCATCAACAGCTAAATCAGATTTTCTTGCAGGTATCGAGTTGCATGTATGATTTCTTCACTAGTTTTGGCATGCATGAAACATGCATGTGGTTTCTTGGACATGATTTGTCACTGGCGGAGAGGATTGCTTAGATTGACAGTGGATTGCCTAGCCTTGCCATTTCCTGGATAGTCATGGTGATTGTGGGTTTATTTTCATTGTTTTATTTTGGTTGGTTCTCATGTTTCCTTAGCTTGGGTTGAAATATTAGTCCTAGAAGCCCTTGTTGAACAAACGCTCTAGAATCCCTGTAACATCTTGGGTTGAGTTACTAGTCCTGGAAGACCTGGTTGGAAAAATGCTCTGGAAGCCCTTGGTGGGTTGAGTTACTAGTCTCGGAAGCCTTGGTTGGAAAAACACTATGGAAGCCCTGTATAAGTTGTGGGTTGAGTTACTAATTCTGGAAGCTTTGGTTGGACAAACGCTATGGAAGCCCTGGAAGGCTTGGATGGAGACCATTCTGATGATCGTTTTTGGTGATATTTGATAGTGAGGTGGAATCATTGTTTGATGGGTTGAGGTGGATGGCCTCTAGAAGCCCTGGATGAGTTTTGATTGATATGTTCTATGAGATCCCACACTCATGCTTGGAATATGGCACGGGGGTGAATGGCTGAAGAGAGATTTGGCTCTACCATTCTATGGTCGGGTGGAACATGGTAGTCCCATCACCGGTTGGTTCATTGCATTTATTAATGAGAAATTTATTCCCTTGATTTTCATGTGCAAGTGTACTGATGTATATATCGATTTTGATGGCTGATATGTCCATTGTACTTATGTTCCTATTATGTTATTTATACGTACCTTTTGTGACGGCAGCTATATATGGCTCTCACCATGTTTTTACTTGTATCTTAATGGATAATGTATCTATGATCTAAATAATGATAAGGCAGCAAATGATATGAGGAAACAATGGTTCATGGCAATTCTCAGATAAGTATGAGATCCATACACTTAATTTTGTTGTTTACACTTGTAGTTTACATGTTGATGACATGTTTGAGGAAATGTCTGACATGGCTAGTAGGGGTCTAGTTATGGTCTTGTTCATATTATTGCTTTTGCATCCTTGTTTCCTTGTATTCTTGCCAATTTTAAGTGATCATTCCATTCTGGGAAGTTTCCCGGCCACTGGGCTGAAAAAAGGTGGCTCAAATCCAGGAGTGCTAGCAAAACAGAGCGTTAGTTAGAGAGTAACTCACCTGGGCAGTGTCTGGGAAGCGTTATAACGCACCTTGCCAGTGTCTCAGGAGCGTTAGTCTGGAGACTAACTCGCCTTGGCAGTGTCTAGGGAGCGTTACCCTGCCCTAGGTTTCTCAAATAGCAGTAGGACCTAGGGACAAGCAGTTTGAGTGGTTGACATGTCTCCTAAAGGTTATGTGGATGATGTTGGATGACTATGTGTGATGTTCCATCAATTCCATTTCCTTAAAGTCACCAAGGAGGTCGCATGTTTACCCTAGCTGGTTGGTTGCTTGGGTAGATGTGGGAGGAGGGCGTTACAGTGGTGTTCATTAGTCAATGCTTCCAAGTCACTTTTGTGTCATTCCATTACATGTTTAAGTGAACTCTTAGCCTTAGTCAAACATCTATAGTCCCTGTTGACCTTTTACCACAAGCCATCCATGTGTCAGTTTTACTTCATGACTTCATTTATTCACAACATCTCTCATTTTATTCTTTGTTGATCAATGGGAGATACATTAAGTCCCTCCTTCAATAGATCTTCTCTTATTGGCTTTAGTTCATTTTCCAAGAGCTTGATCTAGGAACTAGTAGTAACTTGGAGCTTTCAAACCTTAGTGGTAGGGCTCCTCATAATTGATAATGGATTTACCTCATTGACTCTTGATTGCTTAAGTCCATTAGTGTTCAACATAGTCTCATTTATTCACACTTAGTGGACTATGATATGTGCCTTGGGGTTAATTTCCATCAATGGTGGATCCCCTCATGTTTATTAATGGTATTCCTTAATCGTTGGTAATCAAGCGCTTTCTACCACGCTTGACATCAACACATTTTTTCACATGTTGTAGATTTGTACCATCGAGGTTGTGTAGAATACCTTGTGTTTGAGATATCTCACTCTTATATGGAACCCTTCCTAATGTACATTGGAGTTATGTGTCATCTTATGTACTTTGAGGACTACTCTGGGGCACTTATATTATATGTATCTATAGTCCTATTGATGTATATTGTGACATAGATCCACATTGTATTTTTTGGTGGCTATGATATTTTAGTTTGTCACATGGATCCACTTTGTATTCCTTGTGGCCATGTCCTGGCATTTCATGTCATGGATCTGCAATGTATAGTTGGTGGCCATGCTCCATTTCTCTTTATGACTGAGCATGAGTATGCCCAAATTAAGGATGATATCAGCATGGTTGAGACTTTAATATCCAATTTGCTTTGATTCAATTCTTTAGTCTTGGATCATTCCTTCCATTTTGAGCTCTATATGTTTCATAATGCATTTCAGTTATTAGTTTCTCGTGTTGCCTCATGCATTAGAGGGCATCTGGGGGAATCTGTTATAGCCTATTTTTCCCTCCTAGAGTTAATAAGAATGTAACAGCCCTGGTCAAAAATTCATGTGAAAAAAATATAAGACCAAGGTCATGGGACAAGTATTCAAAGTTGAATGGTGGGAAAAACATCTTAGCGAGTGTTCATTTTGTTTAGTAAGGCTAAAAGAAATTGGCAAAGGCAATGGAAAAGGCTTTGGAAAGGCATTAGACATTAATTGGCATTTTATTTATGAAAATAATAGAAATTAGGAGAAAAGGAAGGTCAAAGGTCAAAGGCATGTCAGGGGGAAAAGAAGGAAAATAATGGAAAATTGAAGAAAATAGAGGTCTCATTAATAAAAAGGCTTCTGAGGATCAGTGGGTACCTTTTGTCAGTTCAGTTTTTGGAGCTATCTCTATTTTCTCTCTCTCTCACTCTTGGAAACTTAGAGTTTTTTTGGATCACTCTAGCATTGGATCAAGGAAAGAAAAGATCAATAAAGGAAGAGCAGGATCAAGCAGCTACAACGAAATTATTTGCAAGGATCGATTTGCATGTGTGTTTTCCTTGCTAGATTTGGTATGCATGGTACATGCATGCGTGTATTTTGTTCTCTTGTTTTCATTGGCATGGGTTTTTCCAGGTGTGACAATGTTCTTCAGCGTTGCCTTGCCATTTTCAGATAGCTATGGTGTGATGGTGATTTCTCTTATTTGGTTGAGTTGGATTGTCGGATGGTATTGAAGCTAAGTGAGGTGGTCTCTGAAAAATAACGCAAAGCCTAGGGATCCCTAGACCGAAGAACATGGGATTGCAGTAAAGCCATATTTTGTGTTTTTCGGTGGGCCTAGGAATCCTAGACTGGTGAATGGTAGGATATACAATAAATCCTAGAGGTGTGTTCCCTCGATCAGGCCTAGGAATCCTCAACCGGTGAGAGGTGAGATATATGATAAATCCTTGAGGGTGGAGTCTCAATCAGGCCTAGGAATCCTCAACCAGTGAATGACGGGATATACATATAGCCTAGAGACTGTAGTCTCGAATACGCCTAGGAATCCTCACCGGTGAATGGAGGGATATACGATAAAGCCCAGAGACTAGGAGGCATCCAAATTCCTCACGGTGTAGGTGGAGAGATCTTGAGGCATCCATGCTTTTTTAAGGCTTAGTGATCCAGTGGTGATTGTGGTAAAGATTGGTTGTATTGATGAGAGTTTGGGCTTAGTGATCCAGTGGGGATTGCGGTAAATCCTAAGGAAACCTTGGTGGGTTTTATCGTGAGTCCCACATTCATGCTTGGAATATGGCACGTGGGTGATTGGCTGAAAGAAAGATTTGGTTTAGCCCAATCTATGGTTGGGTGGTACGTGGAAGTCCCAGACCTGGTTGCATTTTGCATATGTTAATAAGAGTTATTTTCCTATTCTGTTCTATGTGTAAATGTACTTGTTATTATGTGGATTTAATCATTGATATATCTCTGGATATTTGTTGGTTATAAGCATGTTTTATTACTAATCCCTAGCCCCTGGTCATTGTCACCAACATGACCTTAGCAGGTGCAAGACAAAGGTTCTTAGGCCTAGCCCCATCCCATGGCCACATGACTCGCACAAGATCGAGTGCAGAGGACTTCCGAAGCTGGTGAGGTTCGACATGGAGGATAAGAGGACCACCCCCAGGTCTTATGGGAGCAAGGGAACCATGGACAGAGAAAAAGGGAGCTAGCCCGGCAGGGGCAGGCCCTTAGCCCATCCCCCAGCCTCATGAGAAATAATATGACCGCACCCATCGGCAGAAGGTGTGGAGTGGTAGGGGCACGTTTAAGCCTGACCCCTAGCCACATGCACTCATAGGACTGGGTGCAAGCCTAAAATTTGGCACTTAGGCGTTATTGGATGAATTAATCGTCTAACAAATTACACCCAATCCGACATAAATCTCATCAGCTCTAGGCGAAACTGGCACTCGATGGTCTCCATAATTGCGGAAAACATAGGATGGTTAGAGAGAATAGCCAATTGGTAGATCAATTAGCAACAAAACTTCTCTAAGCCATAACTTTGTCAGTTTTTTGCCAATTTAAGCCCAATAAGAGCCCGTCTTAGGGATTTTGGGTCTTTTGAAGCTATTGGAGACATTAATTTTGCATTCTAAGCATTGTAAATCCATGAAATCACATATTTGAGCACTTAAGAAAAAAGGCCCAACATTGGAAGTTGGACCAGGAGATGTAGCCCAGGAAGGGTGAACTCCTTTATCATTTTGTTGTCTTGTGTTGTTGTGTATGGTATATTTTTTTTATGCTGCAAACTAAGTTTAGAAACCATAAATGTATGTACTTTTGCAAATTAATCCATTGCCAAAAAGACATAAAAATTTAGCTGCAAATTTTCCATAAACCTTCAAGTTTGTAATACAAATCAATTTGGTACCAGAGATCAATGTTATTTTGAAGGTTTAATTTTGTTTGCAAATGTTTCCTGATGCTTACAAGGTTGAGGATGAAAAGAAGAGAAGGAGTGCTTGTAGAGCCAAATCCTCAAGTGGGTTCAAGGAAGTCATACATACCTCAAGCTTCACCAGTCATGGCACATGGAGAAGGTCATGAGAGGATGTATGACGATGAGATAAATTTCAAAAAAGACTTCTTTGAAATATTTTAAATGGTGAAAGTTCTATTTGAAGAGAGAAACACAAGGTTGCAAGGAGAGATCTCAAATCCTCCAAAAGGTAATGGAGAAAATGGTGACAAACCACCACCTCTACCTGCACCTTCTCCTTCACCTCCATCTTCACCTCCATCTTCACCCTCATCTTCTTCTACTTCAACCCGTTGACATACTCCTCCAGGAAATATAAAAGGACATGTTAAAACACCTTTGTTAAAGCTTGATGTCAAATTTGAATTGCCTATGTACAATGGGAAAGTAAATGCTGAGCAATTAGATAATTTGGTTCGTCAACTTGAAGTCTATTATGGGATTCAACAAATTGATGATGATTCCACTAAGATCCAACTTGCTTCACTTTGTTTGGAAAGTGCATCTCTCATATGGTGGGAGGCAAAAACCCAAGAGGATTTAAAGAAAACAGGTAGGATAATTTCTTCTTGGAATGTTTTCATAGATCCATTAAGGAGACAATTTTATCCATTGGCTTATATGTAGAAAGCAATAATGGACTGGCAAAATTTTAGACAAGCAAAAGGTATGAGTGTTCAAAGTTATACCCAAGAGTTTAGAAGAAGAGGTCTCATTTTGGGTGTATATTTATCCTCTCGAGACACTCTCCTTAAATACATAGTTGGTTTACATAGTTACTTGAGGCATACAATTCTTATGTTTAACCTTGCACAACTAGATGAAGTTTGTGTACATGCAACTCATTTAGAAGCAAGAGGGAAAAAATTTCCTCAAGAGACTAACAGGAATCCATTCAAGAGTGGAGACAAAGGAAAGGGGAAGTTCAAAGGCAGTGGTAAAAAGAATGCTTCAATCAAGAAAGAGGGATAAAAACTCGCATGTAAACATTGTTCAAAAGAAGGCCATGATAAAGACCATTGTTGGAAACTACATCCTGAGTTGAGACCGAAAAAGTTTAATGTCAACAAGGGGAAACAAAATAGTACTACAACAAATCAGCATGATTTAGGATCTGATTCTAGAGATGAAACCAAAATCACAGCCATGGGATTGAAAGGTAAGGATTCTATTGCAAATACTAGTTCTTCTTGCAAACCCATTGAAACTCAATGAAAAACAAAGAATTGAGCTTTTCCATATTAGGGTCATAACAAAGTAGATACTTTGTTTGATAGTGGATCCCAAGCCAATCTTATTTCATAGGCCATTGTCAAGAAACTAAATTTGGAAACCATTCCTCATCCTAAACCTTATTCTTTGGGTTGGGTGTGTAACAATGCACAATTGCAAGTGACAAGAAAATGCATACTTAAATTAATCATCACTGCAAATTTTATTGATGAGGTAGAACTTGATGTAGTACCATTTGACATATGTGGGATTGTTTTGGGAAGCCCATACTTATATGATAGGAAATCCATCTTTCATCACCATGAGAACAAGTATCATTTGTTTAAATATTGGATTGAGTATATTGTTAGAACACATCACAAGAAATTGAATTTGTCTCTTGTGAATGTTGGACAAATGAAGAGGCTTGTTAATGCTAGTAAGAATTTTGTATTGTTGATGATCAAACCCAAAGATGATACTCAAAATGAAGCCTTCCAAGTATGTGATGCAAAACTTAAATCTCATTGCGTTGAGGTTGTTAACAAATATGATAAGAAGTTTCAGGAACCTTAACAATTGCCTCGTAAAGGAGGAATCCAACATGAGATCCAATTGCAGCAAGATGCTCCTCTTCCAAACATTGGCATGTATAGGATGTCAGTTATGGAGAATGCAGAAATTAAGAAACAAATCCAAGAGTTTCTTGAGAAAGGGGTCATTATACCAAGCACAC
This sequence comes from Pinus taeda, assembly GCA_000404065.3. Classification (NCBI taxonomy): domain Eukaryota; kingdom Viridiplantae; phylum Streptophyta; class Pinopsida; order Pinales; family Pinaceae; genus Pinus; species Pinus taeda. The sequence continues at coordinate 5,199 of APFE031451798.1, read as the reverse complement.
CTCCTTGTGGATATCCTATTGTTTTGGTACCAAAGAAGGATGGTACATGGTGCATGTGTGTGGACTTTAGAGCCTTGAACAAAATCACGGTAAAAAACCACTATCCTCTTCCTCGAATTGATGATTTGCTTGATCAATTGAAAGATGTTATTTATTTCACTAAGTTGGACTTGAGAAGTGGTTATCACCAGATTAGGATTGTTGAAGGTGATATTTGGAAGACAACTTTCAAAACAAAGCAAGGTTTGTTTGAATGGTCAGTTATGCCATTTGGGCTTTGTAATGCTCCTACAACGTTCATGAGAGTAATGAATGATATTTTAAGACCATTTCTTAATGATTTTGCGATAGTCTACTTATATGACATACTAATTTTCAGCAATACTCGTGAAGAGCATGTCAAGCATGTTAGACAAGTTCTCGATGTCTTAAATAAAGAAAATTACTTTTTGAAGATGTCTAAATGTGAATTTGGAAAAACCTCATTAGTATATTTGGGTCATATTGTTGGAGGGGGTGAATTGAAGATTGATCCCTCAAAGGTCAAATTCATTTTGAATTGGCCTGAACCCAATAATGTAACAGAGTTAGAAGCTTTTTGGGAGCAGCCCAATATTGGAGAAAGTTCATTTCTAACTTGTCATCAATTGCAGCTTCATTACATGCTTTGACAAGTGTGAAACAGATTTTTCAGTGGGGAGACAAGCAACAGAAATCCTTCGATGCATTGAAAGAGAGAATCAGTACAGCACCAGTTCTTGATGTTTCTAGGAAAACTAGTGTATTGTCAAACGACTAGCCCTCTAGGTTTGGCAGCTACCCTAGAAACAACAGTTTAAAGAAATTCAACGATTTCTTCTATGTGTAATAGATAAGAGAAAGATAAGGAACCAACCTGGAACTTCCGCTTAATCCCTTGCTTGCTCTCTCTCCCCCTTGACCGAGCTTGCAACTCCTCTTGGTACTTAACCCACTTAGAGAGTACCTGCACAAGTACAGTAACAAAGAACCTTCAAAGCATCGTGATCTATTACAACATAAACATTACAGAATCATATGTATAATGAGGAAATGATAACATTCACAATTGCACAATCCTATGGAAGAAAACTTGAAGAACTTTATTAATATAAGGGAGAATTACAACCCAGTTGTCTGATCCAACATTATCCTCCCAGCTTCAGTCCCTCTTCACCTCATGAAATAGCAAGATCACACCAACAATACAATACTCTTTCCTCAATTACAAACTATCAACACCTCCTTGCAATTTACAATATTCCAACCCCTGGATCTCTTAGATGAGGGATCCATTTATAGATGTGTGCAAGGGTGTGAGTCATCCATGGGGTTTGATTCGTGTCATTCCACTTGTTGCAATTGGTTCCACTTAGATATTTCTTGGATCTCTTACTCATCCCTGGGCGAATTCAGAGAGGCAAGTGGCATAGGAGAAGTTTCTAGAAGATTCCATGAGTAACCACCTAGCAAACTGCCTCGAACATTTGTCCATCCTCGCCCATCGCACCCTATAGAAGGCCTAATCAGTATGCATCGCACCCTCGCAGTGTACCACTCAGTATGCATCGCACCTTGCCAGTGGAGCAACCGGTATGGTTCAGTTTAGGCCATTTCTGGATGGTTTCTCAAGTGGAACTTTTGGGGAATGATGTAATCAAATGACCATGTTATTTTAGGGTATGAAACAACTCTTTTAGGGGTCGAAGAGCCCTAGTTTATTGACATATAAGTTTGGGGTTGATGTGCCCAAATATGTCTATAACAGTTTCCCCCTAAAGCATGAAGTCATAAATTTTGATGTCAGGTGAAATGC